>JMFS01031259.1:0-10807 GCA_000699545.1 Podiceps cristatus | reverse complement strand
CTGTTCTGCGGAGTGCTACGCTGAGGTGCAGGGTCAGCAGGTGAAATGTCAAGGGTCCTCTGTTGTGTGCTTCTCCGTGGAAAGTTTTGGGTTTGATACAGAGAAGTTTGAGCCATGGAGCGAATAGGGATCTGTGGCATGAGATTTTAATGCTGATGTTTTAAGTCAAAAGAACTGGAAATGTTCCAATTTAAAATGTGATTTTAATGATGTAGAAAATGTTGAATCTTCTCTCCCCCCACAATTTACCGGAGTGAATCTGTCCCTACTTTTTTCTGGCCTCTGTCTTAAAATACAGAAAGAGGAGGGTCCATCAAACTAGCGTTCTTAGCTTGCAGACAGCAAGGGGTGGGACAGTACACCTGCCCTCTTGACAGTGCCTTCCTGGGGGCCTACTACAGGCTCCGGATAAGGACTCTGCTAATGTGTTTATGGTTACTTAAAGCTTATGCTTGGAAGCCCTGAGAGGCCTTTGCTGAGTTAGGCGGTTATAAACAAGCAGATACTGAGAGCTCTGCTTATCATCCATGAGAGGATTCTGCCTGGAGAGGATGTATTTTGTGACTTCATTCTTGCAGAGCACTCCCATTGATTTTGTTGAAGATCTCATTGTGTTGGGATCCATGCCTCTGGTTTCTTGTAAACATTGTTTGCTGTGTAAAGGCAGTGCTCTAATAGAGAAATAAGATGTTCTATTTTTCTCCCAAGATCCCTATTTAAAGACTATTTAAAAGCGAGCCTTGTGCTTTGAAGCTGAGGCTGGAAATGCTGTAGGGAGGGCAGAGATACTGCTTTCATCTGACAAAGATGTCAAGTGCTGGTTTGTTTTATTTTTTTAAAGCTTTTTCTGCAGGTGCCAGGATTGGAATAACTGGCAAAACTATATTGGCCATAGAGCTCCCTCATGTCCTCTGAATCCACGGATTTTGCATAAGTGACTTCCTTTCTTTGCTGTTTGGTGTGGGTAGTTGAGTCAAGGTTGTGTTGAGGAAGGCAGCATCTCTACCTGTAAATCTGCATTCCCTCAAAGGCTCCTTGACTCATGGATTGAATACCTGTTGCCAAGAGAGAATTTAATTAAGGAACTGGTCACTCTGGTGTAGGTCCTGGCTAGCAGTTTAGAAAGTGGGAGCTCCTTGATCTGGCGTGGTACTACACAAACATTGCAAGGATGGCAGAGCTGTAAAAAGCATTTATTTGTTGTTCTTGCATCATGGCCTTGCCTTTGACCATGTGCATAGAAGCCTCTTGAAGAAATGACAGTAAAGCTAGGCTTTCATTGCCAGTCTTTAACTGGCAAGCCTTTGTTTGCTTGAACTTAATCAGAGTCTTCATTAGAGGTCAACTCCGAAGTGCTAGAGCAGTGGGCTTCAAGAGGGACCGCAAAGTTGAGTCTGGAATGCAGAAATTGAGCATTCAGTTCTCTTAGCTGCTTTGAAGCTGATCAGTGATGTTCAAGGCAGAATGACGTAGCAGAGTGTATTTATTGCTTTGAAACTGTAGCAAAACATACAGCTTCCTTGCCCACCCCCTCCTTGACAGAGACCTGTAAGCTGATCCTTCAGGATGTTCCTTCTTTTCCTTCCTTGTTAATTCAGCCGTCTTGTCATCTAGATCTAATCACAGTAACTAAAGGGTAAGGGCAGGTTTCCTTTTCCTTCCAGAAGCCAAGGTGAGTCCATAGAAGAGATGGGACTATTCTGAATCAAGGGGGTTTCAGTTCTTTAGAACAGACCTTTAGCTGGTAAATCAGCATGTCAGTTGGTGGTGTGATGACGATTGAGGATCTGGATCTCTTTTTCCCACAACAAAGACATTTAATAGCTTGTCATCTTTGGGGGGAAGAAAATACAGTTTTCTGGGTGGGCTGCTGCCCAGGAGTGCTGGGGCCTGGGCCCAAATCATGCTCCTTGTTGCCCCTGTCGGTCCCTGCTCTTCATCCTGCACAGAGTTTGGCAGTCAGTTCTCTCTGACTCTTGTTTTCTGCCATCTCTTACTTGCCTTTTTGTTCCTTGTTTGTCAGGGCAGGTAGTTGTCTTGCAGTACATAAGCTGATTGTTCTTGCGTTCTGGCTTTGCAACCCTCCACTCGATAGCCGCATCTGCCAGGCCTGTCTGAGAGTGTTTTCACACGCTGATACGGGATGTATCCGACTTCAGGAGCAGCTTCATCTCCGGAAGCGTCACTGGACTGGCCAAGCCACTTAAGGCTGCAGGAAATAACGTAATTAATGGGACTTAGTTCTCCCACATCTTGTACCTGACAATCTCAAGTCGCTTGACAATGCTAATTAAAGCTAATCACACTCCTCTGTTTTTAGTAAATAGCTATTATCCCTGCTTCACTCTTGCTTTAACAAATGATAGTGCTAGGCAATGTGAGTCATGGAAGTTAAGGGAATGCAACCCTTAAAGAGCTGCCTTCCGGTCTCTTCACACAGGCTTACGTGTCCAACTAGAGATCGTTTCTTTTACACCTGTTCAAGTGTAGGTATAGCATGTTAAAAGGCGGGATATTTTGCTGACTTACAAAATTATGTAGCTTTTTTACTTTTTTTTTACTGCCATTGTGACTTGTACAGAACTAAACTCTCGAGGTCGAGCAAAGGCTATTAAAAGTTTCAAAAGCTGAGGATGCTTTGAATTTGCCCTTCAGAGAACTTCTTGATCCACTGGGAGGGAAGGCAGAGTGGTGTCAAAGCTGCACTCTCACTTCTCCTGTTTCACATTGGCAGTGACTTCATTCTGAGGACAAAAATGTAGTGTGGTATGACCTACGTGTTATGTAGCTCAGCCACAGAACTCTAGAAGATTGAAGTTTCACTGATGAAATGTTACTAAAGGATGGCTCAAGCAGTATGTTATTAAAACCAAATTGTCCATCATCATAAAAAAAAAAAGATGGAGTTAATAATTAACTGGGGGGGAAAAGAAGAAAACATAATGAGAATCCCAGGAGCTCCCAGGTCAAGCATGCGTCAGTGGGCACAGAACTGTAAGAGGTGAGTCAGTTCACATGTCTTGACAGTACCATGCAGGCTAGTGAGGATATCCAGGAGGAACTGAGAACAAAAACTGGCAAGGTAACAGCTGACTTGACCATCTGAAACTAGATCCAGTTATAAAGTTATCTGTCATACGAAGACTCAAGCTATAAATCTTCACCCGAATTTGCTCCCTTGACCTGAGTGGTTATGCCTTCAATGGCAATGAAAGCTGGAAGGGTGATGACTGAACTGCCACGGAAAGTTTGTACCTCGTTAATACAGTAACTGTTGCATAAAAAGTGTTCCTGGCAGAGATTGGTCAAAATTCAACATCTTGTCCTTAGCTTTACTCAGAGACAGACGTACCAAAGCAGAAAAGAAAGTCACTGTCTCTCCCGTGACAGATGAGCTTCTGGGCAGTGCATGGCTAGTTAAAAGATGGTCCTGGGAAGAACCTTCTGAGCAGATGGGTTTCCTGAGCAGGTGAAAACTTAGAGGATTTGACAAGGGGAGCTTGCAAATACTAAGTCATGACAGGCAGCTGTGGCAGGTCCTTCTTTCAACTAGAAATTACTTTGAGGACATTGGAAGGATACTTGGAATAGATAAACATTCTCACTGTGTTCCCTGTCAGTGCCCAGCCTTTTTCAGGGAAACAGATGATCCATCCAGCAGACCAAATTAATTGAATCCTAGTCATACCTACGTTTGCCAAAAAGGAAGATAATAGAGCAATGTAAGGAGAACATAAGAAATGTAATGATAAGAGGTGATTTGGATAGACTGTTCTACAATTAAAACCAACAAGGAAGAGAAGTTGGGAAGATAGTGTTTCCATTTTGTCAGTAACTGGTCAGTTGGATGGGAAGAGCTTTTCCTTGATGTCATTAGTTCAGGTTGGTACACACTAGAATAGCAAGACAAGGGTCATCTTTTGCCTTGTAACACACTGTATATGCATAATTTTGGTAAAGTATGATGGCTTTGATCTATGACTCCAAATACGACCATCGGGTTGAATGTGGAGGTTTTTTAAGTAGAAAGATGGGTATGAATTGAAGAGCTACATCTTACAGTGCGTTTGAGCCACGGCTGTTACCTCACTCAGATGCATCAATCATATCTACTTGGCCAATTCAGATGAAGGGCTGTTACCCCATTGTGGGGATGTTGGCAGAGTTTTTGCAAAATGTAGGGGAGGAAATGGAGTCACTTGTGTTTTAAACTAGTTCAACTTGCAGTTTTTGTTTATTTGTGGCACAAGTGGGATTTGCTGGTAGGAGCAAAAGTGCTGGCTTGTTTCAAATTTGTCCTGGCCAACTGTGATGCTTTTCCGCATATATGTTTCCTCCTGCAGTTGGTAACGCGTGCTGGCATCTGTTGTAACTGGTTATTGAATTTGGCCGCAATGGAGGGTACCTACAAAGCAAAGGTGGGCAGCTTGCAGCTACAGTGCTTGCCACGCTGCTTGTTATCAGCAGCGCAGGCTCTTCTGCATTGCAAAAACATTGCTGCCAGGCAACTCATAGGAGAGTGGGAAGAGAATTCAGCCAGAGGTGTCAGTCATTCCTTGGTAGAGGCTGAATCTTGCAGTTCATCTGGTTTCTGAGGCAGGCCCGGAAAAGGTAACAAATGTTGAAGCCAGCCCTGTGAGATGTCTGTCCTAGCTGTCCTCTGCCTTTTGAGGTGAAATTGTAAAGGGAAGAATTTGATTAAAATTTCCAGAGTGATTTCTCTTCCCTGCTTCCCAGTGGTGTCTGTGGTGCGTTCGAGTGGATTGTTTTGAAGAGTGTGCTTTGTTCTCAGTTGCGGGGAGAGATGAGTTAGCAGTTCTGACACTGCGTGGTCCGAGTCTAGCCTTGCATCTGGAAGTAAAGTCAGAAAGTTCTCATGGTCATCTGGTCTCTGTAGTCTGCAGCCAGGAAAGCAGCATCTCTGCACCATCTTTATTGAGATACTATAACCTGTTCCTTCAGTTTCCAGTCAGTCGTGTGCTGTAGTTCAATGCAGGAAAGCCTTTGCTTTCAATACAGGAGTCCTCTGGACTTGCTACTCCCCACACAGTTGCACTTGAGAATCTGAAAATACACTGGTGTGGATGTTGCCCATTAAAAAAAAAAAAAAAAGTGAAACTTCAAAATTTGGTTTAATCTCCAAACTGACAGAAGGTAAATCAACTAGATAAAGAACAATTTAAAGTATTTTGAAAAATTGCTTTGGTTTTAATTAGTTATGGATTAATAGTGTATACAGTGACAAAGCTAGACAGACTTAAAAAAAAAAAATTCCAACCCAAAGTGAGTTTGGAGGATTTGCGGTTTACTCCTTTTGAGTTTCATGTTTATGTATCTTCCACATCATCTTCACAGAAAGCCTCTCTGTCAGAGAGGGACCAGGAATTTTGTTGCAGGGGTGCTGAGTCTATTTTTGATGAGAAGAGTTGTGATAGACCATAGACTGTCGTATTGCCTGTTTTTTGTTCTTTTTTTTTTTTTTTAAAGCATTAAATACACAACACCAAAAAATCCCCTTTATAGCATGATTAATATAATTGCAGTGACAGTTTTGACAGTTTTAGTATTGATAGCTATTCAGCAGAATAACAATGCTGGTGTTTTTCCTGACAGGCTGGCTCTGGTATGTGGAGCATGGCAGGTGCAGCGCGCTTGGCGGCGTGCCTGGCCCTGATTCACTATGGCCAGATAGTCTTTAATTGCTTCTTGCTGGATCTTTTTGATGCCCTCTGGTGGTTACCTGGCAATTGTCTGCAGTACTGCGTGCCATCCCCGTCGCCTTTTTGCATCCCTCCCGCCAGATCTGTTTGCTCAGAGTCAGAAAGCTCTTCCCAGCAGGGAAGGGTCTCCAGTGTACAGAAGAGGGAATTAGAGCCTGCAGAAATAAGTGGCTTGCTAGGAGATATCCGGAGGAATAAAGGGAGTTAAATGTATTTCTAGTTGAAGGCAGTACAAGTGGGAAACCTGCTCCATACTGTTGTTTGTATTGCAGTTGTGTCCATGGATCTGATAAAAGTAAATGCAGGGAATTCCTGCCAGCCATCTTCCCCCATTTCTCCTGTTATTTTCCTATCTCCAAGGGCTTGCAAGGTTTGGAGAATGAGCTGAAGGAGCGTGGGCATTAGAGAAGGACGCTTACGGTTCATGTATCAGTAATGACTTCTGTTGATCGTGCTAGTACTGCTGGGCTGCATGCAGTGTCATCAAGTGTTTGAAATGGGTGCCTTTCAGAAACTTGATACTGAAGGAGTAAAGGTACATTGTGTACACCCATATGCTATTTAAACTCCTTTCTTGGCTTTCCCTTGTGTTCCGTGATTAAATTCAGAACGGTCATCCTTTCTTTCAGGGCCTTTCACAATGTACATCCTACCTTCAGATGATCTGGCTTCATCTTTTCCAAAGCTGCTGCAGTCCCGTGTGGCAGTGAGGATCTCCAGAACTGCCCCGAACCAGGATCTTTTGTTGTGGTACTACAACGTCAGAGTATGAAAGCTCCTTAGCTCTGCCAGGTGTCTCTGAGGGTTCAGCACCTGAAATTCTCACACTAACTTTTATTCCATAGGGAAGACCAGGAAAACTGGGTGTTAAACCCAGATGCCAGTTTCAGCATTATCACCTTAGAGACTAGCCTTCCTTTCAAAGTGCAGTGCATTAAGCAACGTTAAGGCAGTTTCCATGTCAAGAAAACCCTGGTAAGTAAATGTGCTTACCTCAAACCTTTTCTTAGACACCAAGACCCTGAAGCAACACTGACTGCTACAGTTTGTGACCTTGTAGAAACGGAGAACTCTCATCTGAAACAGATTTCTCTCGTGCTTTTGTTGCACTCGGCATAAGTACATCTCTAGCCCTTTCTATATTAATGAGAAGAGACAGCAAAGAAGAAAGGTTGGGTTTCCGAATAGTAGCTTTGAAAAAAGTCTGTCTACAGGCAGCTTCATTAGAACATAGCAAATGCTATAGAACTATTTAACTGACTGAAGTTTCTTACCTTAAAAATCAAATAATCCATGCACAAACCCTCAGACCTAACAAACCTGTTGTTTGTCCTGCCAGAATGAACTGGAACGTTTGCATCTGAGCTGCACTGCGCATGGGTTTTGTGCAAAATTAGACTTGCATGTGATAGTTTTTCTTCTCTGCCATTATGGCATATGGACTTGTACAAGCAGTCGCCTTGTCTAGCAAGCGTTTGGCACAGATTTAGCATTTCTCCTTTTTTGTTCCCTGAATTGCTAACAGCTTCATGTGAAAAGCGGTTGTTGGACAGGTGGAGAGTGAATACTGAACCCAAAAGTTGCTTGAACGGCAAAATGTGTGTCATGGTTTTTCCTTCATGGAGGTGGCATCTGCTTAAAACTTAGCAGGATTAAGCAGGGCAGCCCTAACATAACACAGTGCGTGCAGGCAGTGCATTCAGCTGATTTTCTCACAGATAACCACAATAAATGGCGTTGATAAGCTTCTTCCCTAGAATCCTCTTGTCTGAACCATTTTTCTGACTTCTCATGAACTACTTAATATGCACAGATTTCTGTTCTACCGACTTGAGCGCATCCATCCCAGACATAAATTTCTCATGAAGAATGAGAAAATATGAATTATGTTGCTGGTGACAGATACTCATCTCTCTAATGGTATTGGGCACGATGATAAAGTAATCAAAGTGTGTTTTTTTTTTTTTTTTAAGTGAATGGAATGACTCCACTAATGTCCACTGTCAGGGAGGCTGATGAACATTAACTCATCCTTCTGAAAAAAACAGATACGCAGCCTAAAGTCATCCCCATATCTTTGTTCTAGAGTAGAATGAATACACCGTTAGCTGTTAAATGTATTTTAATTCAAATGTGTTTGCCACTAGGAGAGAAAAAAATACAGAGGGTTCACTTTTGCATTGCTGAGAGACACGGATCCTATTTAATACATTTTGAGGTGATATTCAAGACAGAAATGGGTCCTTCCAGCTAGTAGCTGTGCCCATAGGATGTAAGAATGTGTTTCCTATTGTTTTTCCCTCCTCTCCTACGATGAGGACAGAGCTCCTGGCAGATAGTACACAGAAGCGATCAGACTGTCGGCTGTCTGCTGCACAAAGGCAGTGCCTTATAAAGTGTGGCTGCCATATATGACCTTATCTGAATTTTTTTTCAAGGCAGTTTCTTACTTGGGTTTCCCACCAAGATCTTAGCTCACAAATGTTTATTCTGTCCTCTGCCTTCAGCAGAGATCAATTTGCTTTGCCTTCTCAGCACAGTACTGAGAACAGGAATTGCAGTTAATCTGTCCTCTGATACCATCTTGCTTGAATGGGTTTTTTTTGTTGTTGTTGTTTTTGATTGTGTTTTTTTTATCCACTTCTGAAGAGTTAAATGTTTTTGCTGATGTTAAATGTGTTATGAGGTCAAATAAATGAATGCTCAGGAAATGCTTCTGCAGAAAGCTGCATGCAGCAGATAATTTGTGTGTGTTCATTTCTCTGTTAGATAAATGCAGTTGTAGTATTTCCTGGTTTACTCTTCATTCTAGAGCATTCTTAGGACACCTGGACAGAGAGGTCAGCAAATGACAAACTAAGGGATTGCTTTTACATTATTCTGTTTGGGCATCATTTATGTCTCCATTTGGCTTTGAGGATGCCTGTGGACTGCTCTCTCCAGCTGTTGTGCTGCAGTGCGAGGTAGCTGATCGGAACAGAAATGTTTAGCGTGACACTGTGGGAGTGAAGTAGTAAAACTGGTGGTTGGTATATTTGCCTCTCTGTGCTGAAGAACGGGGGAGAGAGGGGATTGCACCATTTTATTGCAAATCAGTGACATCTAAGGCTTGGACACAGTCTGTTTTCTCATTGGGTAAAGTGATTGCCAGTCCTTCCTTGCGCTTTGCTCCAGCTGGTCTGTCCGATGTAATCTATTTCTTTCAGACAGGGCTTGGTGCTTTGCCTTGGAATCCAATTGCATTTGGCCCCCGAAAGAGCACACGTAGTCTTCTGCTTCCTTGCACTTGGAGGATGAGGCACATGGCTCACAAATTCCAGGCTCTGAGATCTGTTACGGCTGGGATATAGCGTATCAGCTGCTGAATCGGGGGCTTGGAATTTGGGGATGGTTCTGTTGTCTTGTGACTGTAAAGGTTGGCACTTGGTTAGTTCAGGAAGGCTGGCAAGTGTTACTTGCATCTATACAGCGGGAAAAAAAGGAGGATTCTGCCTGGTTTTGCCTCTTGTTTCTGCCCCATTGCAAACCTAAGAGTTCAGTCCTCAAACTGTCCCTCACCTTGGAGGGGAAAACGATGCCATCTAATGCAAAACTAACTCAGCTTTGACAAAATTCTGATGTATGTGGAGAACTGGGGCAGGATACAGGTGAAAACTGCCTGATTTCTCTTCTGCAACTAGTGTAAAAGATCTTGCTGAAATCCAGAGATGCAGCTACACACGGAATAGTGCACAGGCAGTCTGCTTAGCTGCAGGTTGGCCAGATAAATTTCTGGCAGGACTCTTTTTGGCTGAACAAGAGTAGGTTTAGTTCCTAACAAGCTGGGAAGTGAACCCTTGTGTGTGAGGATGGGTCTTCCAAAGCTCTCACTGCAACTTTAATTGGAAAATGTTAATCTGATTAGTTAGTGTTTGCAAAGAGCTTTAAGAATGAAAAGTGCTATGTAAGTGCTGACTATTATGATCATGATAGATATGCTTTATCAGCAGTTTGCAGGATGAGTAAGACTTTTTTTTTTTTTCCCCCCCATTTGACTGTAAGGGAGCTGCCTTCTGGAGAGTAGAAGAAAAATACTTCAGAAAAAGGAAAAAACAAGTGTCCTCTTTTCTTACTGGTGTCTGCCTCCTGTTGAGCACTGTGCATGGTCATAATATGATGACCCTTTGCACCACGTGATTCCGCTGTGAGCTTATGACAGTCCTCCAGTATGTTGTTTTCCAGACTGTTTACTGGAAAGCTTGCAGGTAGCGTGCCTGGCTTTCAGGGGTTGTCCAGCTGGCGGTAGGTTCAGTGGGTAATGCTTTCAGAAATGCTAAAGCAACTTGGATACCTTGAACCTTCTTTTTCAACGGTGACAAGAAGACTTAAGAGCAGAAGTGTTGAAGATGGGGGAGGGGTGTGTGTGTGTGTGTCCCTAAATGGCACTTTGGTACCTAAGTGATGATTTTTTTTTTTTTGCGGATCTTGCTGTCTGGTGGTGATCACATGTGAAGGCTTTCCAGCAGCCAGTGGTAATTACGGCTGCGTAGTCTGATTTTTGTTGTTTTTAGTATGACTTGGATAGTTCTGTCATGGTGAGATTCTTGTGACCCCTGCTAACACTGGGTGAAAGAGATTGTACAAATAGGCAGCACGTGAGTTCTGCCTCCTGTAACAATTTTCTTGGGTTTTGCTTTCAGGTCCCCAGTTGGCTTTCTGACTTCCATCCTGCTGTTCTGACAGTTTTCCCCTTTAGCAAGCCGGAGAGATGTATTTGCTGAGAGTGGTCCCGGTTCATCAGTTCTCTGCAGCATCCCTTGAACCGGGTGCGTGGCTGCTGTGTCCGGGAAGACACATCCTACTGAGCAGCAGCAGAGCCAGCGTAACATGCAGAGTCCAGGGAGCGATTTTAGCAGCGTAGCAGCACAGGGACCTGGGCTGGCTTTAGCCTAACCTGGAAGATTACAGCTGTGCTTCAGAGAAGTTACTCATACTGGCTTAGAGATCAGCTCTTAAGCTCTTGTACTCTTCTGTTTTGGCCACTTCAGAAATTTCCATTGCAAGTGAGGTGGGGGGGGGTGTGTGTGTTTATTTCTTGTTATTTCTCT
>JMFS01031252.1:0-14695 GCA_000699545.1 Podiceps cristatus | reverse complement strand
TGGAATGAAGACAAACCCTCTGGCTGAGGAGGAATTCTACTAAAATTAAAAATAAATAATAATAATAAAAAAAAAAGTAAAAAATGCGGAAGCAGACCAAATCTTCCAGCACATACAGCTGTGGAGTTTCTGTGTAAATTTGTTCAAACACATGCCTAATTATTCGTGTTTATTAAAGGAGACATTTTGATGAATTTCTTAATTTAAATAATGCTAACATTTGTGCAATTATATACAGGCTTTTATCTTGATGTTCTTTTGTCTCTCTCATTTCTTTTCTATTTATTTTTCTTCTTTTTTTTATACAAGTGTCCACTTTGTGCACTTGTCAAAGCAATAGATGAAGCTCACTTCCCCTTCTTCCCTTTCTTTCCTGCAGTACTAATGAAAGAAATAATCATAGACCTAGAAAGGAAGTATTGGCTTGAGTAAGACCAGTTTCACATTCCTGTCCCCTAAAACAACAGGAATACCAAGACAGTATCAATAGAACGAGGGAAAAACATATCACAGAATAACTTACGGCAGAAATAGGCCCATGTGACGAGAGGAGAGGACTTTCCTGGCCCCTCAGGGTGAGATCCTGTATCCTGGCAGTCAGTGTCAGAGCCCACCAACTCCCTTGCTGAGACGTTAGGAGGACATGGAGCTGGAGACATGCTGCAGTGCTGCCCTGGGAGCTGTCGCGTCTGCCGCATGAAGAGAGCAAGAGGTGGACTGCACTGTGAGGTGATGAGTATCAATAATCCCCTTCGATTAAGCCTCCCTCAACCCTTGGGAGGGGCCAGTAAAGAGAGGCATGTTCTTGATGAGAGCAGGGGGCAGGTAAATAGCTAAGAGACCTAGGGGACTAATCAACCTATCGGACTGTGTGAAACCAGGGAAACAAATGGGATATTTGTGTCAGGCTGAAAAAACAAATGAAAGTATTTTTGTTCTTGGTAAAAGGTATGAGAAAATATAACAGAAAAGTATTGAAATGTCAATCAGGTTTCAAATATGTGTATAACACATCCAGATAAAGGTGATGATATACAGTAGACATGAATGTGTTAGGTAAATGTAGTAGCAAACCTAACATTTTGGGTCAAAATTTGAGAGAAAATTGTGAGGGAGTTTCTATTAGAGATGTATGAATATGCTTTAATTCCTAAGTTTTGATCTAATTATTTCAATAATATCAGGCTATATATATAGAAGGGAGTTATGCCATTATGAGAAATTTAAACTTCTGAGATGTTTACAAACCACTTGGATAATTATTTGTTGCAATAGTAAAGATGAGTAAAAGAACTGTTAGTACAAGAATTGTGAATTAGAGAAGAAATTAAGGTAGGGTTGGCAACTGTGTATTGAAAGAAGAGTATGTCTGAAGGACATCGTGGTAAATTTCACAAGGACTCTAACTACTGGACATCATTTACCTTTTTCATTTAGAATTTGGCACACAAACTGGAGTTTTTATAACTGAACTGCATAGTGGCACAAAATTGGGAAGAACTATTCATGCAGGAAGGATTACAAAATTATACAGAAAGAATAGAATGCTTTTGGAAAGGGAGAAATAAAATGGGATGGCATTTAGTAAGTAAAAGTAAAATCCCTATATAGGTCCTGTACTTGGAGGATAACAAAGGGTCTTTTCCTGTGGAATGAAGGATTGCTAGGAACAGAACAAAACCTGTGAGTTCTGTCTGACCCCAACGTGTCTGACCCCAAAACAACAAATGTGGTCCTACATTTCAGGGTAACCCCCATGTAGGGTTACAAAAACTCTAACCGGCTTGAGGTTGTGGCTTGATAACTTGAGGAATAAAATATGTGATATGGTTGACTGCTGCACTGTGAGACCAGGCTCAGTGATCCAGACAATTGTTCTGGAACAAGAGTTCATTCTTTCAATGGCTTTGCCCATGGAGGGGCAAAAATTTGCCCAATCCTCCTTTCCAGCTTTCTGTGCCATAGTCATTGCGGGGGGGGGCAAGGGCTGCTTCAGGTGCGTTGTCTTCAATGACAGTGACTGTCATTGTGTGGTGGCACTACTTGGAAAAATTCTAAAACTTTAACCATGTGACTGAGTTGCTTATGACCACATTTGCTTAAGTTATTCACTCTGAGAATTGAGTCACATGAAATACAGTGCCTTTATCTTATAACTACCATCAATTATATTTTGCTGCCTTCTAAGGTGAGTATATTTTTTAAAAAATATAATACTTTGTAGAACACCTCGTTTTAAATGACACATAGTAGGATGTCTATGAAAAGGCTAGGTTAGACCTTAAGTACAGTTTTGCTGCGTAGAGTATCTAGAAGCATAAATAATGGTTTCAACGGATCTCAGAAAAAAAGAACCTCATTGAAGATCAAAGCTCCAGATTTTTCCAGGAGGCAAATACTGCCTATTCAGAAGCAGCCTTTCAGCTCTAAATATAATATTTCTGCTATTACTTTAGCTAGAGATACAGATATCTAGTTCACACACAAATAATGTGAGAGTGAGATATTTTCAACTACTAATGAGTCAGCAACTGAAAAAGTAATAAGATTGCAAAAGGAAATTAATCTATTTTTGTGCTGTCACTGAATGGATTCTCTGGTCTTTAGCTTTAACATGGTTCCAAGTACACTGTCATGAAAATCTTTCTCTAGAAAGTACACAGATCCTCTCTGCAGCTCTCCCACCAGCTTCTCTATCTTTGTTCATTCTTAAAGGTCACTGCAAAACTTCAAGAGGTGCACAGCATCATCAGGTTTAATGTGTCAACTGACTCGCCTCTTGCTTGGGTGGGAATTTAGATTAGATTCTGGATCCTCACATGAGCCACAAAAATCGATGTGGTTCATCTGGCCCTTTGAATTACTAATAAATAGGCTACTTTTTATGATAAGACTGAATTTTAGCATCAAAACCTCACATTCAGAGCTTTCATTACATTTGACAGCTAATGTACTGAGTTGAATTTATGTATTGTATGTATAATGTGTAATGTTTGAAGCAAGTTACTAGATAAACAGCAGTCAGTGTATAACTATACTTAGAAAAAAAATCATTGGAAAAGAGAGTCTTGCCTTGCTAAACATTTCTGATTTCGTTACTTTTCAGATGATTGAAAACAAATGATATATTTCTGACATGTAATTAAAATATTCTTGCTAATCATAGAATCATAAAATATTCTTGCTAATGTTATCATACAGATTGTTCTTTTCAACCATCATAATAAATTATAGTCCTATAAAACAAGGATTAAAATGTGCACAGTTCTCTGTTTAAAATGTAGCATTACAATTATTCTCTAATAAAGTTCTAAATAAGTGTCAAAATTCTAAATTTATGTGTATACTAAGCTACATGGAGAAACAAGGGTGAGCTGTGTGAGTGCAGATACAATGAATGAGTTTGTTTCCGTTAACGAGGTTGTAGTTCAGACACCATAGACTCTCTTTCTGGAGCAAAAACCACAGAGCTATCGGTAGGTATCTGCAAAAGTGTTTGTCTGTCTGAGGAATACAGATCTGAAGCCAACTGAGAGCACTAAGCATGCAATATTGCACCCTGCAGCACCTCACAGATGCAGCTATAACAAGCTGAGGATATCTGTTGCACAAATCCCAACGAGTCTTAGACATCAGTAGGTGCTTCTCTGCTCGAGATTTCTGTAGTCCTGGGGTAGACACCAGTATTTAAGTCAGGCCTAGAATGTCCAGACCATGTGATATCTAGGTCGGCCTGAACTCCAAGATCTTCTTGCCTGGATGGTATCAGCTATGTTGTGGTGGCAGCGTAGGGCAGATGCAACAATCCACAGTGCCTCAGGCATCTGACCTTCAGGCAGGTACAGACCTCTGCAAGCGTAGGCATACACTTCAGCTCAAACACAGGACTAAGACATGCCCTGGATGCCCACTGTATCCTGGGCTATGCCTGAGAGTCTAAACAGTAGGAATTTGCAACTAAAATACAGGGAATATATAAAGTTAATATCTAAATAATTTTGCTGTCAAAACCTGAGAACATCAGGCCTATGAAGGAGAAAGTATAAATTCAGACATTTCACATTTTGTGCTTATTATTTAGACTGGAAACATCATGTGACTTCTGTATTTGAACAATGTTTAGGAAAACGAGGTCCAAACTCATCTAAGACATGTAGGCTATATAAAAATTTATGGGCTGTGGAGCCCCTAACTCTTGGTTTAATGAATAGTCCAGCACTTTCTATACTGAAACAAACTCCAGACATGCACTGGCACCTCTCACCTTTGCGAATATGGAAAAAAAAAATAACAACCCAAAACCTAGGTGGGTTGTTGGGCAGGCTGGAGAAGAGCCACAATGAGCTCTGGTCCTTGTACCAGTGGAAATGTCTTGGGAATCAAGAGTACGAGCCACGCTATGGAGTGCTCCCACATTTCTGCCTAGACATAGCCTTTAGCAATGCAGCCTATTAATAACAGTAATGAATGTAGTACAGCCAACAGAGTAACAGATGTATCTCCTTGATCAAGCAGAAGGAGAAAACAATGCAGAGGAAATGCAAAGTACTTACATATTCATGCCATAGTTATATAGACTGGTTAGCAATAAATACACTGATTTAAATATGTGTGTAGATGTGTGTTTCTGTAGATATATAAACACACCCATACATACATACAGCTTCAGTGGTGTTTATCACTACAGTTTGAACCCCTCATACATATTAATGAATTTAGCCTCAAAATACCCTTGGGAAGTAGAGAATTATTATTATCATAAAAAAAGAAGAAATGTAATACATTGCAGCATGAAGTAAAGAGCAGGAAAAAATATTGCTACAAAAATCAAGTAGGGGTAACAAAAAGAAGATATCACACACAAGTTAAGATTAAAACCAGAAACGTTTAAAGTGTAGTAATTGAACATTACAAAACAGCAGACCTCTGAAGAAAATGAGAAGAGTAATTTTTGGCAGCATAGGGAATCATTGCAATGTTTTAAGATTCTGCGCGTAGCAGTCTGTGTCTCAGGGTTGTCCAGTGTATATAGCTCGCAGTATATTTTCTTGCAAGCACATCGTAAGTTTTAAGTGTTAGTAGGAAACACATGAATAAATATTTTTAAGAATATCAAGCCTATATATTGATTCTTTCATAGCACAAAGGTGCTGTAAATCTGGCAACTGGGAGTCTCTTATCTAGATGTTTTCATCTTGCTCAATACTCCAGACACTCCTACACCCTTCCAAAACCTGGCCATTTTACAAGTCCAAGTCCTTCAAAGCTTGGGTTAGTTTAAGAAAGAAATAATAATCCCCAAACAAGACTTACAATCTTGAGAGATTTTATAAGTATGTCAAAATATGTGATATGTTTCACAAATTTTTCTAGGTGTGAACATTGGTCATTTTATATACACATTTCTGTTGAACTTATCTCTAGTGTGGGGCATTTCTAGTCCCCGCAGCCCTTTAGTACTAAGATTCAAGATACTTCTAATTAGATACTCTCCAGCCCAGTTGTCTGTCTACAAGAAATTGCACAAAAAAAACTTTTCCATGCTTGTTGCTGTCCATATTAGTTCTTCAATTTTCAGTTGCCATCTAGGTCATCCAGGGCACTATGCAAACCTGTAGGTTTAAACCTATATCCATACACTTTAAGACTTTATGGAGATATACTTGCAGAGATACTCCTTTCATATCATTTAGCACACGTATTTCTAAAAAACCAGTAACTCCACAGAGATTTTTGTTGTCTTCGTTGAAATTACAGTTGTTTTATTTCTGTTCCTTCTCCAGTGTAGAAAGAGGAATTTCATCTTTCTCATTGTGACATTGTCAAAATCAACAGTAAAAGCAGCTGTAAATCTATTTTCATAGAAGTTAACAACTTAAGCATGAGTTGGATTCAGAGCGAACCTGTTACCTTTTTCTACTGATCTGCTTTTCTTCACTGTGCCATATGTCTTTGTAAATGTCCTGTAAAATTGGATATTTAAAAATATAATAAAAAATACCTTCTAGTGTCCATGTTATCCTGAGCAGGGGACATACCCCAGTGGTCTTGCTTCTGCAGAGGTTTTCTGATTTGAACAGGTGGGCACCCAGATCCCACCATGAATTTTGGGGAGGCTAAGACGTGCATCTGCAGTTGGGAAGTGCCTCAGTGTTCCAAGTTCAGCCACACTGAGGCCAAGTGATGGCGTAACACCCCCTTAGGTGTGGATAAATGTGACAGAACCAACAAATAAAAGCAGTTGCAATATTTAAGCATTTTGTGAAACAATACTTTCAAATGTCTACAGACGAAGAAATACCACACTCACATGCACATATGCAGGTATCCTTTCTGATAGGTAATCATGATAATTTCTATGAAAATGCGCCTCTATACATATTTCCAGTGTAATTTTAGATGTATATATATATATTAATTTTTAATATACCCTGTGATGTTCTACTCAATTCTAAATCAGTCAGATATTGCCAGATATGTAGAAAAACCCTCTGTGGACTGAATTTCTGGTAGACTGGCATTCACCTCGATACTTGTCATACAGAAAAACAGAATGAAAACTTTATACCTGGTGAGATAGTGATTAGAGAGAACAATGATACTGAGGTACTACTGGAAAGGTAGAGCTGATTGTTATTCCAGAGCAATGAGGATCAAGAATATACTTCCTGCCATATAATTTAGTATAATTTCAAGTCTTTTGTGCTTCCTACCCATTCTTATTTACAGATACGCTGATCAGCAATTTCATTTCTTTCCACTGAACTTTTTATTTTATAACAGTGAAATATGATTTCCTGAATCTAGTTCAACTAGTTTTGGGGAAAAAATATTCAGCAAGGAAGGCAGCAAGAGAAATTCAACTATATGTATAAATTAACTTAATGGTATTTATTTTTACCTACAAAAACATATGTGAAAACTGAAAATATTGGGATAATCTTTTCCTGATGTGTGAAAATGCACGCATCTAATTCTTATTAGAAATAATTACTGTAGCATAACGCTAAGCTCTGTTGCAGTATAGCTATTACTGCTAGTCCATAAGTCAGTTGGTTTAAAAGTAGATGAGATAGTACTATACTACCCTCCAGTCAGAGGCATTTTTTAAGTTCTCTTGTGTATCGAGTTCTTTGAACTTACATTTGAAGACTATTTCTGTAGCAGGAAGGACTTTTTTAAAGAACTAACTAGTTTGAGCGAGAAGGACAAGCATGCAGGGCTTTCTGGTCCTGGGATCCCGGTTCAAGGTAGAGAAGTGGTTACCGCCACCTTGGAAGACCCACCTCCTCCTGGGAGAAGAATTTTCTCTCTCTCTCTCTAAATCACATTAAATCTAAAAAGTCCAGGACTGTTAATTAAAGATGTATTATAGGTATATTATATCTCTCATGTACATAAAATGACAGGAAAGCTACAAAGTCTAGGACTTTAAGTAAGGAGATAGAATGACCACTCAAAGGAAAAATCCTCCTCCTTATTGTTTCTGATCCAACAAAATTGTATACTGCCCAAAAGGCACTGTTACCCTTGCTGTAAAGCTGTTCTTGTCCTCCTTCACCAAGCAGTTACACCCAGTGCTCCCTGACATCTTGAAGTTTCATCTTGCTCATATTTGGTAAAAAATGCTGTTTTGCATCACATATTTTCACAATGGTCTAGAAGACAAGCTGCACATCTGTCAGAATATTGAATTGCCTTACTCTCCATACTTCTGCCAGCAGAGACTCTAGAAAGCTGTAAGCTACTAATATCCCATCCAGCTCCTAAATTATTTTTACTCCATTTGGTAAAAAGAGCTGTGACCCATTTAACCATGACTTAATTTATGGAAACAACAGATTATAAATGTTTAGGTAATCTGGGTATTACTCTGAAAAGGTGCTTTATTGTGTGAAGTTTCCTTTGCTACCCCAACAAAATTTTCTCTGGAAAGTGCCTATATCTGAGCACATGTAAAATTAACCAATAATTCTAGCCCTTAGCACGGAGCTGTAAAAATGACAAGAGAATGTCATTGTTTAAAGAATATATCTACAGAAATCTGAGCTCTTTATTATACCCAGTAACAAGCTAAACATGAACGGACTCAAGATTTTCAAATAAATTATATTTCATTACGAAGATAATGTATTTTTACTGGTCCATTCCATAGGAGCTATGCAATTACCTGTTCAAAAGGACCCATAGGAAAATAAGGGTTCCAGATCTGTGGGAAACTACACCAATGTACAGATTTTATTTCTTTCATGTTTGAGAACATGTAAGGACAAATTTTGTGTATGTGTGTGTATATAAATACAAATGTGGAAATGAATTCTTAATTTACTCAATGATCAGAAAAAGTTGTTGTTCTTAATATGCAACCATAAACAGATGATGAAAGGGATGGAGATGTGTTATAAAAATTTGTATGATCCTGTCACTTACCGATTATATCACATAGATGTCTGGAGACTCATGCAGAAAAGTTCAAGTGGTAACCTCAAAAAGAGCTTGTCTAGATTCCACGAAGAACAGTATCACTCATTTTATATCTCTTTAAGAAAAGAGGAAAAGTAGACAGCAGCTCACTTCTTAACAGTCGTGAATAATTGCAAGAACTACAATATTAAACTTCATACGTTTCAGAAAGCTTCTCTGGTTTTGTGCTTCATTTTCTACCCCCACATACATATAAATATCCATATACAAATACAGACCCATATTTAAATATATATATGTGTATGAAAGCATTTCTTTTTATTACAATTCTTTTTCTCTACACAATTAATATAGATTCAATAGGTTAGTGTATACTGTTAATTTAAAAAACATTGATTTTTGGAGACATATTTGAGGATTAACAGCTTTGGAATACCATTTGCTAAACTCTCTCCCCAATAAAGTACTTAATTTGCAATAATAATTCTAATAGCTTACTAATACTTACTTTATGCTAAAATTATTTCATAGTCAATGCTTACCACAGTTGGAAAACTTAAACGAATTCATTGATACTTAAAGCTTGTTCATATGACCCTGTGTTCTTGCTGTTCCTTGTGAGACATTTATGAGATTTATGAAAAATGAAAAGGAAAGAGAGACTAATTTCGTTTTGTTATATTCTGGGGAACTTGTTCTGCATGATAACAGATTCCTGTTGCTTTATAACCAGTTAGATCCAAGCCATGAGCAATAGCATTCAAGCCTGTGCTTTAGCGAAGGAACAGAGGTCAAGAGAGGCATGTAAGAGAAGCAGGAATTATAACTTCTTCCTTTATGTTCTATTATATCCTGATATATCAGCATCAGCACCCTTTATATCCTATTTCCTCAAAACATATTCTTATGCAAACCCTTTCTAGATCCCTTCTGAGGATATTTAATCTCATGTTGGCTACTTGTTCCCAATGCTATAAAGGTCCTGAACCAGCACTGCAGTGTCCCAGGTTAGGGGAAGCAGAGTTTGCTGTCTTTGTCCTTTCCTTATCAATTATTGGAAACAGCTCCATTCACTTGGATTTTGAACTACGGTGTGAACTTGGTGGCAGTGGAAAGAAACTCACTCTCTGCACAAACTAGGATATCTATTTAGGGCATGGAGCTTGCTCTTTCAGGTGTTAGTATGAACTATGCATAATATCGTTCATAGTCTTAAAATAATTTTGTTAATGTAATTAAATATGAAAAGTAATTCATAAACTGATTTGATATATTTAATCTACATCTATTTAGCACTATGAACCACTGTGTTTCAGACTTATAGGTTGTCCTTGAATGGCTCACTTCAAACGTGTGTTGTCTGGAATTGTTAACCGCAGATTTGTGACCTCATGCGACACTGTTTGTATCCCAGGACTAGATGATTATAACATCTTAATTGGAAGATGAATGGTAAATAATGAATATTGTACTTTTAGTGTAAATAGCTGGACAGATAATAATTTATGACATAATTCGTAAGACCTGAAGGATTTGTGAATATTTTCATAAGGAGCCCAAGACAGACCAAAAGTATGACAATAAAGCAAGCTGTATTTCACATATTTCCAGACTATTAAAAATTATTCTGTCAACTCTATCACTCTTGTCATCCATTAATGCCCAGTCCATGCTGTCTGGTAAGAGCATATGCACTCCTCTCTACCTTGAGGTACCTTGGGCATCGTGTTAAATAGGTAAGGATCTGGAGGGGGAGAAGGACAATACAGCATATTTCTTGCAGGCTGTAGCCTGCAATGATCCCTTCTAGTTCCCTTCTAATGGAAATTGCAGGGAATGGAAAGGGTCTGCACATCCATATACGCAGGGTTTCAGGTGTGACGGACTTCTGCTGTTACCTGGCGCAGAGTATTGTGTGGTGATATTGTCATCTGTTCTTCATCCTTTTGATGGGGACATATTCTCAGCCCATAGAGGCTCTACTCTGAACAGAGGACTGTTCTTACACCTTTTGTATAAAGGGAAGTTTTTTCATCCTAACTAATACTATGAATGGAAAAAAAAAAAACATTTAGAAATCTATAGGGATGTGTTGCTAACTAGTGTGATTTTAATGCACATCACTAACATAAATGATTTTGTATCCTCTTTGTATGGGAGTAAAAGTAGTAAAAAATCTGCATGTTGTTTTCATTTTGGCGGATGATATAACACTTTTGTTAGGTATGCTAACATTAACACTAACATCTTTTGAAGGTTACTAATACTTCATGATTTTGGTTTTCTACCTGGGACTTCATAAAAGATGAAGATATTTCATTCCCACTGTTATGTATGAAAGCTTTAAGCTATCCATAGAAGTTTAAAATACTGAATTCTTACAGATACTGGTTTCCAACTATTTACTGACATTCAACCGTTATACAAGAAGATGCCAATATGCTGCATGAGGCCTCTGAGTTTTTGGAAGCTATGGGAAAAAAAACATGCATATAAACAAGTTTAATTTTGCTATGGGGAAGATAAAATTGTCAGTAAATAGTCACTGCTATAGTCAGTAATGATCACAAAGAAGATATTCTGCCATTATAATATAGGCTGTGAGGTTATTCCAGGACCATGCATTTGAGATATTTGGGTCAGAGGGGTAAATTAATACAGGGAAAACAAAGTAACTTCACAAAATGAAGACAGTGAGATAAATCTTTTCAAAATCTATTCATGTGAGTGTACAATATCTGCTAAAATTTTAGAAGAATTTATGTTTGTGATTTAGAAAAACAGGATTATCGAAGGGCAGTATCTGAAGTTCTCTCCTCCATTGGTTTAGAGATGCCGAGATGGGGAAAAATATTATTAATATATTATTAGATATATTTCTTTGAGCTACACATACTTTGCAACATTTTTCAACCAATTGAGCCTTATAGCTGATGAGATAGAATGGTGATGGTCAAGTCAGTAAATAGTTGATATTCTAAAAAACTTTTTATTTTGAATTTGATTTGACTTAGTCACACATTTGTTACTGGCAGATATTTGATGAGTTGGACACGCTATTCAAATATGCTCGACATTTAGCTTGTTAGCAAGTCTAATGGCAGTTCTGTAAGCAATGATGGAGAAACTATTTGACCTCTTTAGCTGAAGTGGGCAAGACAGGGACATGAGGTTTGTTGTTCAGGGGTGCACAGTTCAATTAAAGAGTCCGTCTTGTGCTGAGCCAGGCCCGCTGCACAGTTTAAGACAGTATCACATTTGCTGCTATATAAATTGGCTTCTGAGGACTGGTACAGCAGCCAAAACCCTTCTGGGTGTGGGAAGCTTCTGTGAATGCTCCCACTCCAAACTCCTGAAATCCAGCCTCAGCAGTAGAGGGTGAAAAATGGGGGAGTTTGGGAACCATTAAATCAGTGCTGCTGCAAAATAATTAGCCTCAAGTGGTCTTATCCTGACACTTTGTTCCACCAGTCAAGTGTAACAAATCTGTAATAGCAGAGTCAATAGGGATAGAGCTCCACTGACTTTAAGCATTTTCCTAGCTTATAACCGCTAAAGATCTGCTGTAATAATTGCAGGAGAGGTACATCATCTTCCAAAGACATTATATCCATCATCATTTTCCTTCTTTCTGCCTAGTTTTGGGTGAGCTAGCTACTGCTATATAATTTGTGAAGGATCACTGATATGCTAGCAAATGAAGATGCTATGTAGATGATTTTCATATCAGCTCCTCAACTTCCAGATTACTATTGCTCATTAGGCGGATAAATGTAATGAAGCGAGTACAGTATTAATGGTTTGAGGGGATCCTCAGTTGGGGTTCAGCACAGATATCCTATATTTTGGAGAGGGGCAGGACAAGAATGAGTCTGGCTTTCATGACATGTGGTACCCTGCATTTCAAAATGTAATCCTTCATTTAGAACTAAGAACAAACCACTCAGTATTGTAAATCCTACCATCACTAATTTCAGCAAGGGTGTCCCAGTTCATAGCTGCTGAAGTCATAGTCGTGAAGACAACCTTTGCATTATGAATGGAAGAAGAAAAGGGCTTGGTATTTGCCTGAGCAAGCGGACAGCCAGAAGCAGTCACTGCAAGGTGTGAATTCTCCCATTCATCTTATTAATATCATTAACTCTGGATCTCAGTTATGCCAGCTGATCTGTTAAGTATAGCTATCACTTTGATGACCAAGCATATATAGAAACAGAAAAATTACCTTAGCTGATAGCATGGTATTCAGTGCATTAAGGTAAGGAATAATATGTCATAAAGATCTGTACACTTCAGTGCATATTTCATTATATTAGTGATATATTGTGCTGACATCTTGAATGACACAAGGCTTATGACCGAGCCTGGTTGGTTAGAAATGCCAGAAAAAACACCCCTTCCTTTTTTTTTTCAACTGCTCATTTGACACCTGGTGCCAGACACCATGAGTCACAGGAATTAACTGTCTGCCAAGTTCCAGCTGGTACGTTTCTGCTTCTGTGGCTGCTGAAACTTTTTACTTTTGCAAAAACACAAAGTGTTTGGGCCAAAGGCCCTTTGTTCCTTTGGGAACAAAGGAGTATTTTGAACCTGAGCATACTGATCAGTCTTTATTGACTTAGCATATTTTTCATCCTTGCACTGAATAATATTTATTGTTTGCTGTCTTTTTTTGTTAATGCATGATGAGAGTGGGAGCATATCTCATATTCATTTTTCGGTTTGAAGAATTTGTGTTTTTAATATAATTCATTAATCCAATCTGTTAGTTTTATTTATGCAATTTTTCTCCACAAAAATGTCTGGCAATGTGTGGAAATATACCTAGGTTTTTTCAACTCTCAATCATTTAATTTGTGAGGTAGATTTCAGCCTTAAGAAGACCTGACTGCATGTGGGATAGAAGCTTCTCAGAAACAAGGTTGTCTAATCAGAAAAAGCAGCAACTTACAGTGATGTCATTCTCACTATAGAGAAAGTAATAATGATTGGAGCTGGCTTTCGTAAATTAGACATAAAATGAGATATTTTATTTCCTTCACCACTATTACCACAGAATGGGAAAAACAAAATTGCACTTCTTTCTTACCCTCACTGAACTTTGTGCCTGCAGTAGGGACGCATTATAACTGCTTTTTCTTAGAATCTATAAAATTAATGTGAGGAAGCTGAAGAGACTGAAACTGGACGAATTGCTTGCTTCTGTTGGTAAATTAATTTTGTGATCGCTTGTTGCTCTGGACAGTTCTCTTTTTCATCTGCACTGAAGATTAGACTTCAGAATTTTTTCACTGTCTTGTGAAATGTCACTGAACAGATGGTGCTTTTCACTGTTTTCTTGATTAGAACCCAATCTGTCAAAGTGCTGACACACATGCTTAACTTAAGCACAGCAGCACTCTCATTTGTATCAGTTTTACAATCAATGCTTTGTAGATTTGGGGTTTTAAAGAATCCCACAAGCTAAGGAAAAGTTTCCTTAAAATGTAGCACTCAGTTACATCTCAGGTAACTTAAAAACTTGTTTAAACCTCTGACTGAAAAGAAGCCATTGTCAGAATCCCTCATTTGTGAATATACTTCAGCGTGGATGGCTACATTCACTAACAGTAGATGAACCTGATAAAGTAAGAACAACATGAAATACAGATTATTAATAATAGCAGTCTCTCCATCATAAATAATGAAGTTTCTAATAAATTTATATAAGTAGATTTTTAAAAAAGCCATAATGTTTGAGGTTGTATCCTCAGATAAATCTCACCAGCTCACAACACAAAGCCTTAAGTACGCTGCTTGAACGGAACGTTTCCCAGCTCTCCTCAGCAGGAGACAGTAAGCACTAGAAACCTCTTCCTGCGACAGGATTTGAAGTGGTGATTCCATCATTTGTGAGTATGCAAAGAATGGAGAAGTATTTGTAGTTTCTTTTAAAACTTATGAGGAGGAAGAAATTGCATCCCGATGAAAAGGTCAGCATCTAAATCTCCTTATCTGAGCTTGCAGGTTCAAAGCCATACTTCTTATTTTTAAAGGGCTTGTTCCTTGCACCAACCTATCAGCTAACTATCTCTCCCTTTAAACCTGGGCTACTCAACAGTTCAGTTTAAGGGTGGAAAAGGTAAACATTCCAGTAACTGTGACATTTTAGGTAGAATGTCATCCTTGTACTTTCACCAAACAACAATACTATAGATTTCACTAAATGCTTTTGGATGAAATATCATTTGCTACAACTGAGCAATGAATAAGCACAAACAGCACATGGCTA
>KL262417.1:0-23475 GCA_000699545.1 Podiceps cristatus | reverse complement strand
AATGAGTATTGGATCCAACCTAGTTGTTCCATTCTTTGGAGTTATTTTTTAATTCCAGACAATTAAAAGCTCTTATAAGTATTTATAATCATTATTTCTAAAGAATTTGAGAAAATAAAGTAACATACATAGGGTAACAGAATTCCAGAAACAGAAATTGAAAAGAGGTTTTACCTTTGTTACTGGAAGTGAAACAATAATTTCAACAAAAGTTAATGTGAGCAGACTCCATTTTTATTTTCTCTGCTTTTGTCCCGTGTCTTATGGGTCATGTCAAACCCTTATGCTTTAAAATGTTATTGTTTTTCCTTTAGCTGAGAGATGTCTTTTCATATGTGAGCCAATCCACCCACATTCTTCCTGTGATTATCCTCAAGAAATGGGAAGAAAATTCCATGCAATGTGCATAGCTGATAGTATCGCATTTACAGTTCAAGCCTAGTTTCACTTGATTGATAGTTTTCCTTCCTTTCCATTCCCAAGAAATGTGTATTCCCGAGGGGGTTTTTGGAAAATGCATGGCATTTACTGTACTGGAGGAATCTCTCCAATGGATGCCACTCTTACCATAGGAAAGACGTCGGTAAAAACAGCCTCACATTTGGCATTTGAAGGAGTGAAAGGCAACACTTAGGAATTCCCTTATGGCATCACCCTTACAATCTCCTAAGGAAATCCCCCGTAAAATACAGTATGTGCTGAGAACAAGCTGGGCCACCTAAATATGGATTGCTTTTGGCTTCAGCTGTTCAGAAATCCCTAGAACAGGTGCCAAATTAAGTCACTCTACTAGCTGCTTTCCATGGCTGAAGGTCAGTAATAGTTAACACGAAGAGGAATTTGGATAGCACATCTCGCAAGCCAAGAGCACGACGACTGCTCTAAACCACCAATGCATTCTTACCTCAGAAAACCTCAGCTATAGAGCAGTTTAGCTTTCCTTTGACATGGAAGCAGTTTACAGATTATAAGGAAAACATATTAGTCTTTCATATCAATGTTAATTTATATCACATTTCCCATCCATTTATAACTCAAACAGTCTAAATTAGAACTATTAGGTGCAAGTATATTATAATCTGACAGAAGGCAAAATATTCCATAAATCTGATTTGGAAAAGGGAAATATTCATTCATATATAGCTGACTAATGGTTCTACAGTTGCAATTTCAGGAACATGATTTTCTGAAAGAACTGCTGACAGCTCATGTTAAACTTTGAAGATTAGTATGTTTCGCCATAATTTTGTTCCCACTTGAATCTTACTTTGTTGTCTGCTTGTTTCTTATAGCTTGTTTTGTTTCTTAGAACGCTTGCATAAATAGAGATTTTTTGTTACTTGAAAGCTTTTTGATCTCCTTTTCATTTCCCACCTGCAATTATAACATTTTTGGTGACATCACCCATTGGATGCTCTGAAAAGAATTCCGATAAATAGCTGAATAAAGAATTATTGACATCAAGTGGAAAATAGCCAGCTGGAACTGATGAACACTTAAAAAGCCTGTTTTCATGCAAGAATCATAAATAAGAAAGAATACAATCAGAGAAATATAGAAAATACTTTATGTAAGCTATGCAGTGTGAAGTCAATGCAAATAATTGAAAATCTCATGAAGGTGATTGGTAATACAAAGTTAACTATGTAACCTGTTTAGCAAGAGAATACAATCATGAACACAACAATAGTGATATATTATTCTACTTTATTTCAATAAACAGTGAACTAGCACAGCCCTTGTTGTTTCTTTTTCTTCCATGTCTACTTGAATTCAAGCTGGGTGCACTTTTAAGAATATCCTGCATAACTAAATTTCATTCTGGTAGTGAAGTACATGATAAGTGTATGGTAGATCCATATTGGCTTGCTATTTTGCCTTTTTCCTTATTCCTCAGACTATTAGTTGCATTATATGTAAGTCCAGACTCTAAACAAGTATAAAACAGTGTAACTCTCTGAATGTGAGTGGAGCTGCCTTTAAACTGTTCCGGTGAAGGATCTCATACTTTTCTTAAACAAGTGCTGGTGTATACTACTTTTTTTTTTTTTTTTTTTTTTTTTTTTTTTGGTGTGTAAACTAAGGACCTATTGACCTTAAGCACAGACCTTAACCATATTTACTAGCCAGACACAGAAGTATAAATTGCAACCCACTTCTCTTTATTAGATGTATGTGAAGTATTCCTTAAAAGAGAACTAAAAGGCAATTGATGCTCCTGGACTCTGTCCACTCTGTTGTAGTGCTTCATAATACTCACAGCATAAAAGTCAAGGCAGGGAATATAGCATGTGCCAGTAATTGTCCAGATGGAGATCAGTGACAAATAGTGTCCCTCAGGGATCTGTTCTGGGACCAGTGTTGTTTAATATCTTCATCAATGACTTAGATGATGGGATTGAGTGTACCCTTATCAAGTTTGAAGATGACACGAAGCTGAGTGGTCAGGTTGACACTCCTGAGGGATGGGATGCTGTCCAGAGGGACCTAGACAAACTGGAGAAGTGGGCCTGTGAAAACCTCATGAGGTTCAACAAGGCCAAGTGCAAGGTCCTGCATATAGGTTGGGACAAACCTCAGTATCAATACAGGCTGGGGGATGAAGAGATTGAGAACAGCCCTGCTGAGAAGGTGAATGTAAAGCTGGACATGAGCCGGCAATGTGCGCTGGCAGCCCAGAAGGCCAACCGTACCCTGGGCTGCATCCAAAGCAGCGTGGCCAGCAGGTCGAGGGAGGGGATTCTGCCCCTCTGCTCCGCTCTGGTGAGACCCCACCTGCAGTGCTGCCTCCTGCTCTGGGGCCTCAGCACAGGAGAGACATGGAGCTGTTGGAGCGGGGCCTGAGGAGGGCTACAAGAATGATCACCTCTCCTATGAAAAGAGGCTAAGAGGGTTGTACGTCTTGGGGAAGAGAAGACTCCAAGGAGACCTTATCGTGGCCTTTCAATACCTAAAGGGGGTTTATAAGAAAGATGGGGAATAACTTTTTAACAGGGCCTGTAGCAATAAGACAAGGGGTAATGCTTGTAAGTTAAAAGAGGAGAAATTCAGACTAGGTATTAGGAAAAAAGTTTTTATGCTGAGGGTTATAAAACACTGGAACAGGTTGCCCAGAGAGGTGGTAGATGTCCCATCCCGGGAAACATTCAAGATCAGGTTGGACGGGGCTCTGAGTGACCTGGTCTAGTTGAAGGTGCCCCTGCTACTGCAGAGGGGTTGGACATGATGACCTTCATGGTCCCTTCCAACCCAAGCCATTCTATGATTCTATGAGTCTATGAATGTTAGTTTTGGCCTCTTTTTTTAAAGGAATTGGAAAAAAAAAAATTGCAGAGAGGATTTCTGTCAGTTTACAGTTTTGTTAGTTTTGGTTCACTTGGCTTTCTAGATAGAGGGAATATGCTAGCTAATACACATTCTGGAAAATCCTCAGGTTAACATGGAGTGCAGTTGAACTCACAGTTATAGATTATTATCATTATGGTGATTTTTTAGACAAACTTGCTATATCTTTGTTCACTGAATAATAAGATATAAAAAGTTACTGGACTTCAGAGCAGGTTGAAAGAATGCAGCACATATAGAGGTTCAGTAATAACCCCTAAAAGAATAACAACAGACATATATAGTCTTGCAGTCAGAGTCAGTTTGTGTCCACAGTCGTGACGGTATTTCCTATAGTGCTTATACAAATGCTGTGTACTAAGAAGCATGGATAATACTATGGCTTTCCACTGTACTTTGAATTTACACAGCTTATCGCTTCATAGTGGAGATGATCCAAATGCATTCTCTGGTTCAAAAGCAGTTGCTCTCTGGAACAACTTAATAGGTGCTTCTACTTCAAACCTAGTGATTCAAGTTTAAAAATCCCTTTCATACACAGGTTATATCTTCTGTAAATCTGTTAAAGCTTCTGTGGGTTTACATCATCATAAAAGCTAAAGAAAAGCAGGCATGGCTCATCCCCATGAGTCTCTGCCTCTATCTGCTTGGAATGGCACTTGTGGAAATCCGTGAGCTCTGCAGTATGAACCTACCAAAACAGATTTGGTTTAAAACAGTCTTTTTGAGAGTTCAGGTAGATTATGTATGTAAACAAGGTGGTAAAAACCACTTCTAGGCTATCCCTGGTCTTACATACAAAGAGAGATGGAAATCAGAACATGATTTCAGAAACTCTGATTCTGAGAAACACATTTTGCATATGACCCTTTAAAAAATGTCAGCAACGCTGTATTTGCCTTTCTCGATCTTTGAATCAATACCTTCTGGCTGTGTAAGATACTGGCAAATACATTTTGCGTCCAAGCAGATTCTTTCAGAACTGTCACAAATGACTTTTCACATGGAACATCATTTATATGACATTTACAGTTCCTGGCAAAAGCAGGCACAGATATGCCCAAGATTGCCACTCTTTTCTCTCTGAGAGGACAAACTTCAGAACGCTTCTTTTACCAAAGAAGGAAAACATCTTGCTGCACAGTAGACTTTTATGCCATACATCTTATTTAAAATCATATATGTAGTCATTAAAAGGAACATTGTGACCTCTTTGGCTGCAACCATCCATACAGTGATGTCCCTTAGCTCTACTTTTCTTAATATTGTCCAGATGACACAGTTCCTCAGCTTTCTTCATGCTGGGTTGAAGTCATTGCTTGGATGAGAGGTACTTACCTGAAGCACATGTGAGAGAAGCTGGCAGGTGGTCTGAGAGAGGTACTTTCTGAGACTGAAGGAGCAATTTCCTTCCTTTTAGCCAAGCTTGTGGACAGAAGAATGTAGGACCTTTAGGTGAGTCTTGATACCTTGCCAGCAATAGTAGACAGGGAAGTGTATTGTGTTTTGTTTTCTCATTTACAAACATGTTTCCAGATGTAGACATTCCATCCTTCTGCTTATCCAGAGTAAGCAGGTGTAGAGACCAGGTTTTAAAATCATTTGAAACCTCAACAAGAATAAAATATGGTTTGCTTTCTACTTGACATCTTTTACTGCATTGCTCCTTAATAGCTATACTGACATTCACTTCTGTTCTGGCTGCACATTAATCACTGGCTTGATACTTCAGTGTCTGAAAGAGACGGTCTCTTACAAGGCCACAGGTAAGATCACCAGAGGAATATGTGCTCATGGTCCTCACATTCTGGATGGATGAACTGCCCTGGTGTGATCTTTAGTTCTTGGTGTAGTGTGCTGATTATCAGTGAATACTACTGTTATAAACTGTAATATCTTAAGATTTTATTTTGTTTTTGAAAAATGTCTAGTTTTTGCTGATTGGGAGGTGTTTTGAAATCAGTTTGGTTTTATCAAGAAAGTGAGTTTTTGTATAACGTATACATTCATCGAGAACATTTGGGACAGGTGCATTATATAAATTGGTCAAATAATTGTATAAATTGTATGACTGTTGTAGATATTAAAAAGAAGAGTTTACTGGAAAATGCCCATAAAATGGCTGGTGCAGAAATCAAGGCATGATTGTAGTTTATCAGGCACAGTCATCTGTTTATTTCATTTAATCATTTGTGCTATTAGAGAAGATAATATTACTTCATTCCCCTGTGCTGGGGAATGAAGCTATTTCACAAGTTGATGCAAACACAAGCAGTTAGCTGTAATAATTTATTGGATTCAGTCCTTCACTGTTACGCAATGATACACAGCTGTTTTACCAGGTCAGAGAGTGCTTTTCTTTTCAGTGCGCTGTTAAGGGTACATTATAATCTCTGTATTAGTTTTCCTGAAATGAACACATACCCATCGTAAATGTTTTAGCAATGCATTCAGAAAACAGGCAGCACAGCTTGTCGCTTTTTCAGACTATGGTCGTCTGGTGGTGCTCGGGCAGGATGAGGACTGAATAAGTGCTCTTCCATTGAGAAACGGCCCAAGATCTCACTTCCCATAACAATTTCGGTTAAAGTACCTCTTAAGAGCTTAATGGAGTGGATGGCAGTATAAATGAAGCCAACTTTTACAGTAGAGACTTGTTCCAACGACGACCCAATTCAATAGTTGACTTCTCAGTAATTTCACAGAGTGGTTTTAGGGATTTTATATCAGGCCTTCAATGTAAAATTATTTTATCACTGTAATTTAAGAGAGTGAGGAAGCAAGACAGACATTTCAAATGTATTTCTTTTGATTGGAAAGTCTTGTATCCAATGACTGTATTTTTAGCACCTGCTAGTCAGGTATCATTTTTCACCATTGTACTGACCTGTACTACTGATACTTTCATTGATTTGGTTTCTATAAAAAGACAGAAGTTTTCTGTTAAAACAACAAATGTATGCTTCAGTATAAACAACAAAGACTGTTCTGCTAACTCACTTCAGTGTCATTTTGTAAAGACAGCCAGATATTAAAAATTTTACAGTCTTGGTTGAGTTTGGATAAACATCCATGAGAGCAAGGTTTTTTATCAGATTCCAGCACTTCCACTTGGCATCTCAGCTGGAAATACCAGAAGAAAAGCCTTTCTGTTAAAGAATGCTCACTTCCATCTCTAGTCCCTTGTGGAAATCAGAGGTGCCCATGTACTTTTACTCATGAAAAGTTCAGTGTAAGTTCAGTTCCAAACATGGGCTAAGGTTTCTTTTGTGTTTCTTCCTTGAAGTCTGTGGGGGGGCTTAATTTGTAAGTACTGCATTTTTATTTTGGAGGTTAATAGTAAATCATGAGGGCATTCACTTCTAATTGCTATCTAAGGATGTGACTTAAGTTAGTTTTGAAAAGGACTGCTGATTTTACATATATTAATTGTCAGGTTTTCTGTAAGAGAAAGGAAGTGGTTAAGGTATTGGATGAAACTTTCCTTAAGTTAATAATTAAGTCTAACTCTTTTCCACAAAATGTATAACTATCTTCTTCTGCTTGAGGAGACTTGAGTAGCAATCATTTATATCCCCAAAGTCTACCCTGATCACTGCATCAGCACAGCCTGGGAGTGGGAAGAAGAGTCTGCTTGGCTACTTTTCATGAAGATTATTTCCGTTTCAATAAAATAGTATCAATTAGATGAAGAGGTTTAATACACATCTCTTTATATTCAGGCAAGCACTTAAGCTAAAAGACTTATATTCTCAGTGTTTATCTCAATATTTTAAAGAGTGCATATGAAGTAGAGCAGTTTCAGTCAGCCAGGCAGAGCAGACTCTCTGGTCCAAAATGTGCCACATCCAGGTATTAGACCACTCTTGCAGAAAGCGTGAGTTCAAGATTTCTGAAGGAGATGAGGAATGTGAATTCAAGGCTTTCAAAACCCTCCTGAGTCCTCTAATGGGCAACAGCAAAGACGGCACCAGCAACATCTTCCAGCAATTTTCCTCTGTGTATGATGACTGATCCAGTAGCCATGTTCTGAGAATTCCCAGATCCTGAGAGGATGTTTAGTTCATACAGACATGGTCTGGATGGTCCTGCACATGCTGACAAGCAGATATTTGAGGTCAAATTGGGGCTGATCTTGGTTAACTCTCCTACTGAGTTAATGTAGGCACTGTCAGAGGGTTATTCATCCTGCACACCTTAGGCTCACACCTTATGATAGGATGAGTGGTCCTCTGAAGGTTTCTATTTCTCTTCACAGTAGGAACCTAGACAGAACCTGCTTTGATTATATTAACTTTTAGGGTACCTGGTAGCAATCCTACTATTAAATGCTCAGGAAGTTTATCTTGTAAAAGTGGATACATTCATAAAATTCAGACATCTGTACCGTTTGATAATAATTTGTGGGGTCTTTGAAAATTAAAATTTTGAATGTCAGCAACAAAAGTAAGAAGCAGATGCTGCAATCTTTTTGTTGATGTTGCTCTGTGTGCCTGTTTGGTATTTACTCTTCCTAGGCCTAAGGTCAACTCCTAGGTGCTGTTTTAAGATGAATAAATAACAATCTTTATTTCTCTTTGTAAAGTAGTTTCACATAAAAATACTGCATAACAGTAAAAGCTATTCAGGATACTGCCTTTAAAAAATTTAATAAAATTCAAAAATACATTTTTTATGTTTTGGTTTCTTTTTTTCCCAAATAGCCAAAACAGTCTGTTTTGCCAGTTTGATATAGGTGTACAGATGGATTGGCTGGGAAAGATAGCATGATTCTTTTAAGAACATTTTCAGTTTTGCTTTCAAATTAAAAACATTAATTACCTTTGAAAATACTGTGAAAGCTGCAACATATGTAATTCTTTTAATCAGTTTTTCTTTTTAAAGTTTAAATTAAAGAATCAGTACATCTCTCTGCTCTTTGTTTCGATTAATTCTCATTCATTCTTAGTTCAGGATCTCATCTGAAAAATGCATCACCGAAGAACTTTATGTTCTCATCTGTAAGTGATAGACTATGGCTTTCCCCTATGGCTGATCTGTGGAGAGCATGCTCCTATTGTCAGATTCCTAAGACTGTATCGGAATACTGTATTACTGATACTCTAGTGTATAACTGTAGACAGTCATATGCCATCACAAGGCAGGGACAGAAATATCCATAGGACAGCATGCAACTTGAGTTGCAAAGCTGGATCTTAACTTAAAGTTAAGTTCTGGTTTAATTCTGATGTTTATGTTGGAAAAAAAGGGGTTATCTCATTCTACGAAGAACTACTACAGCCCTGAGTAAAGTGAACCAAGATTTTCCTGCTGCTTGAAACAGGGGAGCTGACGATGAGTGTTACCAGAAGGTCACCTAAGGTAACACAGCTGCTTTAGCTCAGTGTAACATCTTTGCCTAGGAAAGCAAGAGTCCTGGCTTACCTTCTGCCTGAAATTAATTTTTTTGCTCTGTGTATTCTCTTGAATTAATCCAGAAAAAATGTGTGGATTGTACCTGTGAGTTGTCTGTACTCTGGAACAGTGTGGAAATAGGCAATGATCCTGCAACCAAAGTCACTAACCCAGTTATCATGACATTTCTCGTTTCTTCCTGTGGATTTCAGCTTCTTGAATAAGGAAGACAACAGTCTTGGAATATCAACATCGTCAGGAGACGTGTTCAATATGGGCTGTAGGCTGCTGTGCTTATAATTCTTGACCTAAACTGTGAGCTGGGAAAAGGACAGACTCTTTCCAGTCCCTTACCATCCATTTGTCTCACTCAAGGGCAAATTTATTTTAACAGCAGTTGATTACCTGTCTGGAATAAGTGAACTTCAGAGGAAGCCAAGGAAACAGTGCTGAAACACACATTTGTTCAGATCACAGTGCCAATGAAGTTTGTGAAACGATGCATTTTTCCTGTAGAAAATCCCAATTCCTCCTTTCTTTCTACATAAAGTATATTTTTTCTCTGGAAGTTAATGAATTGATATTTATGTTTCTTAAGATGTTCCTTCTATTACTAACATCATAGCCTACTGCACAATATGCACATCAGGTGTTTCTTCTTTGTACGGGCTTTCAAACAACTGTAGCGTGGCACTAGCTGTTTAACAAGACAGAGCACATACTACCCATTGCTAATTCTTCTTCAAAGCGGCAGTTGAATTAACATAAGCTCTAAGTGGGCGTTATGTATTCATTTGCACATTTTCTGCTGCTGCTTATGACTGGTTTAGCTGCAATCAGCTACACATGAAAGGGCCATTGCACCTATACAGAGACTTATAGAAGTGGCAGATGCTTCATGTGTCTCTGCATAAAGTCATCCAACACACTGCAGGTCATTAGTTTTAAATGTTTGGGGGCAGAGAGATACAAATCTCTTTCTCTCTCTTTCTCTACCCACAGTCTCACCCACCACCAGCTCTAGGCAGACACATTAAATTGGCGTTTTCTAAAACCTACCTCATCATCATGAGTCATGTTTCAGATTATTGTCCTTTTGCTGTGCTGTCTATTATTCAGGTGAGATATGTGTTTAAAATATACCCAGAATACACCGGTCATAAAAGAGATATTTTTTTTGCATTTACCTCAGAAGATTGGACCTGGTAAAATGTAAACGATTCCATTACTTGCTTCTCCACACACCTCTGCTGCTGTATCCCCAGCCTGAAGGACTCTATGCATAACCCCTCAGCTGAAATAACTTTGTTAAACTGTTCCCTTAGAAAGAATAAGATTAAACCAGCAGTATCATTCTCTTCTGTTACCTGGACAATATTTAAATTCACATTATTTGCAGAAGTTCCTGTGATAGCTCACAAGAACTGCTTGTTTCAATTTTTCTGGATAAACACCATTTGCAGAAAAAACTCAGTACTGTGGGTCCCTGAATTCAGATTAAATCAGGCAACATATGTTATTTCTAGTTCTGGAAAATATGATCTCTCTTCTCTTCCCCCCCACCCCCCGAGCATATTAGCACATCACTTTTTTGTTGTTGTTGATTTATGTGGTGGTAATTTCCGAGACCACATAGGAGCAAAAGCAAAGTGTGTACTGTTTGTTTTGATGGTTTATCCAGTCATTGCACAGCAAGGACAGAACTCATTCATGAATTGCTCTTCATTTTGTATCATTTACTGTTGTGACCACTCTGTGCAAGCTGCTTCGCACACAGAACTGCAGAGACATGTTTAATTCCTTACCTCACTGAGATCACTTCATCAAGCAATGCATGAAGGGGATTACATAAAAGTTTTGTTGTGCATGTGTTGGGTTTTGGTTTTTTTCTTTTTCTTTTTGGGCCTATATTTTATATGGTATATGTCAGGACAGTTTAGGCACTTTCTAATAACACTTCTATATTCACTTTCACTTTGAAACGTTTTCTACAGCTTGTAGCTGGTATGTATGAAAACCCGTGGACCGTATCACTGGAGGAATGTCAAACATTGAATGTCATGCAAGACAGCAGAGCTAATCCAAAGCTAAAACTTAGACTGTGAGCAACAGTGTATTAGGCTTTACTGTAAGGTATTGAATCTTTCTAGTTTCTCCAAAAAACAACACAAACTGACTTACTTCCTCCAGCCTTTTTGGTAACACTGATCTACTGAGTCAGGCTGCACTTACGAGAGGTGACAGGAAGGATGGCTGACAAACTGCAGAAACCACTACAAGCACTGAGACGAGAGGGCTGATGTCCATGTTTTGAACACACCAATCGAATCTGTCTCTGGACATGCTCACTTGCCTTTGCAAATCACACCTTATAAATGGTTTCTTTTGTTTCTAGGCTAGCGCAACATGCAGTATACAGTTTCCTACCACTAACAGGTTGCTATTTATGAACTCTACTTGATAAAGAAAACTATTAACATTTAAGCCTCACTTTGAAACGTTAAACATGCATCCTTTAAAGATAAGTAACTTGTTTATCTTTCCAGACATTTCTTTTATTTCACGTCATTGGTTACTTAATTTACAGGCATATTTGTCCTTGAATATGATTTTAAATAATCCCAGTGGAAATGGCTTGGGTGCAGCAACTGAATGATAAATTGACAGGTTGGTTTTCAGCTGTAGGTGAAATGTCCCTGTTGTCACATATGCTGTTTGACATTCTGAAAACTGTCTTTTGAAACAAATATTTCACAACAGGGAAAGACATAAAATAATATCATATACTAAGACTTTTCTTTGAACCAGAACAAACGGGTGCCACATTAAAAATATTATTGTTTAAAAGACTTTTTTTCTACATTAGATTGTGCATCTTTAAAGTTCTTAATATGTGATACACCACATCATTTCTCATGAAGGAAAAACTCAAGCCTTTGACACAAGATGGTATTTATCTCACTGTGTTTTACTTATAAAATATGCAAGCATTTAATCTAAGCTAATCAAGCAAGCTCCATTTGCAGTTAAAACACCTCCATCTTAATACAAGTGTCTTGGGCTGGTGGGATGAATGACCCTCTTGAGATGCTTGTCTCTCAATTAAGTGCACATTGAGCCTAGATGACCATCCTAGATTTGATGTCACATCTAACTTTAAGATGAATACAGTTTAATGAGGTGGATTGCATGTGAATTCAGGTAAAGATTTATTTGATACCATGTGAACTCAAGATGTTTTTATTTAGAATAAATCCCAACCTTAATTGCAATATCGAATAAAATAAATTAGATAACAAAATCTTTTGCTGTTATATTGCACTGCAATATGACTTTGTGTGAAATAAGGCAACAATGATTTTTTTTGGAAAGAGGGCTGAATAACCAGTTAAATTATTAGTCTTCTCAAGAAAGCAAAAGAGGTCCAATTCCTTGCACTGTTCCCTAGGTAGAATAATGATCCACACTTCACTCACCTCCTCCCATCTGGGTGTTTGGGCAGTAGAAGCAATGAAAGAAGGAACTTGCCCCTTAGGAAGATAAGATATTCGAGAACAACAGGGCAAATTAGGAGGACAATGAAGAAATTATGGGAAACTAGTCTTTGATTTAGTTCAACTAAGAAAAAACAAGCCCAGCCAGGTACTATTTTTTTTTTTTTTTTAATGTCTCTGAACTGGATCATCCTTATCTATCTATTTTTGTCAAAATGGTGCTTTCTGATGAAAATTATTTCAGTATTAATTTGCTGTGTGTTTCTTCCATAGTGTATTTGGTAAATTTATCTACAAAAGCATTCTTCTTACTCAAGAACATCACTGCATTAAATACATGCTGCGAAGTAAGAGGAAAATAAGAAAAAAAAAACCCTTTAAGAATTCACTGTGGTGTTATTAACAAATCCACATTTAAATAGCTACATCCCATCCACTTACTTTCACTGTTATTTCAGCTATGTGATTCCTGTCTTTACTAATTATTTCTATAGAAATGTTATGTATCATTAAGCAGCTGTAATGACTGGAGAGAACGGCATTTCAGTGATGGACCATGATCATGCATTCGTATACAGGAAAGGTGTTTTGGCAACAATTTTTGCATTAGATATATACAAGTATCAGAGAAAATTATTGCACTTTGAGGACTTTGTGTTACCTTTTTTTTTTTTTTTTTTTCTTCCAGAAAACTCAGAAAATTATTTTGAAAATCTGTCACCTAGCTGTGTAATGCACATCTGTGTGTGCATCAGATTCTGTTGATACAAGGTGTTAAGCAACCCAGAAATTTTAAGCTACACTTGTAATGAGTTATCTGTCTTCACTGATGACCAGAAGAATTTTTTATGAGAAATCACTTTCTGATGTTGGAATCTTAGGCCAAAATGTTCAGACACAGACAACAGAACTTAAACATATACAATTTATTCAGTTACTCATGTGGTCAGATCTTTATTGGTGTCATGTACTCAGAGCTTTCACTGGTGTCTGGAGGAACCATTTTACAGCTCAGCACCTCTAAAAATTGAATTGAAAATCTAACATAAATAATACTGACTGAAAAGCAAAGACATTTCAAAGCCAAACATTTTCTTTAATTTATCAGTCATTGTAAACGATTATAACCTCTGTATTTAGCTTTTGGAGGAATTTGCCCTTTACATAAAACAAGTACCATTACCAAATTGGCTAGTTTGAGCAATCACACTTGTTAAAGGAATTAACCCTGTGAGTGCTTGCTGAAAAGCTAGCCTAAAGTTTTTCCAGTACCTTCCTCGTGTTTAATGAAATACTGGCTGGACAGGGACTTATTGACACTAGGATATGTAGTTCCACCAGGGTCAGTGAACAACCCAGAGAATCACTGTTCATTAATATAGGCATGGCTTTATTGCTTGTTTTTAAATAATGAAGCTTCAAAAATTTAAGGGGCATGGAAAAGACCCTGTAAATACTTAAAGCAATAGTAAATTTTTTAAAATGAAAGATGTAAATAGAAGCAATTCTATTGAATTCAGCAGAATTGCTGTTCCAGAATGTTGATCTTCAAAGCCACATGGGGATTTTGTCTGTAGTCTTCCCATTAACTTTGATGTGAAAATCTCTCATGATGATTATTTGTTCATTTGATTATTTTGTTCAAATGATCCACCTAATTTTTTTTTAATGTAAGAGTTACTTTCTCTTAAACATTTTTCTCTGGTAAGCTCATAACATTAACTCTTCAGAAAATATTTAAGATAATTACAGACAAGACAGAGCATTAGAAGCAATGTTAGACAGAGAACTACAGCTTCTCAGCTTTAGCTGATTTGATATTTGAGGTATTTGTAAGGGTGATCTGGGAAGGTAGTGCCAAGACAACAGATTTCACTCAAGGGTACAGTTCAGACTGCGGCATAAAGAGCAGCTGTTACACCAACTTGTGTGAAGTCTTGTCATGTCATTCTTGTACCTGATAAACTGCAGAGGTCCATCAGTTATAACTCCTTTATTCTAGAAAAATCCCATATGGCTGTGCAGCTCCTACGTTATGTAAATAGACCCAGGCTGTGAGGGTGATCTTGTCTTTTATTAATCTGAAAATTAAAAGTCAACCCTAAGCTAATCAAGTGGGCTGGGAATCTTCTTACTCTTACTTCATTTATTTCTAGATTCAGACTAATAATTTGCCTCCATGGCTGCTGGTCATTTCTGGAGGACAGCTGATGCCTCCTACCTTAAATCTCTCCAAGGCCAGAAGAGTCTCTCTCAGTAGGTACCCAAACCTCTGTATAAAATACAGAGGCAAGTACATGACTAAGTTAGACTGGACTCACGTTTTAGCTGACTAAAATTAGTGAGGTGAATCCTACCTATCTAGGTGCGTTGTCTCTATGTAGGCAGTTTGTGTCGCATGAACAATGAATGCTACAACAAACATCATCCTTCTGAGATCCCAGAACATCAGAACACAGCCATGTGAAGTTCTTTTCCTGAGTTTTTTGTATAAACCAGGTGTGAAGTTTAAATATTTGGCTGATGTTTGAATAATGTCTTCAGCATTGAGCAGGCATTTTTAATAAGCAGATACAAGTAAATTTTAAAAAAATTCGGAGACTCACCTCTTCTGCAAAAAATATTGATTAGGTCTTCAACACCTTCTTGTGAAGCAAAGATTATTATAACAAATGCATTCAGGTGAGAGCAAAGATAGTGAGACTAGATATAATTGTCTTGGCTCAGAGTCTAAACCCTTGATTTTAAAGCATTAATTAGCTCTTATTTTTTTGGCTTCAAGAATGTTATATTTCTGAAAAAAGAAAACAAGTGCATGGTTTTCTTTATTTAAAAGTTTTAGTCTCTGTTTGATGTGGTTACAGTAATGCACAGTCTATAGCAAAATTGCCACCTGTGCAGAAATGATACGTTATGAAAGGCAAGGGAAAAAAGAAATGTATCTTTATTAATTTGATATTGTCTCTACTGGTGTTTCTTGGATATTAAGGTATAAATAAGTTATGGTCATTCACTTCACATATTTATGCTTGTGGGGACAGCTACGATATTTAAAAGCTCAGTACTGTCTATTCAGCAACGGATCCTAAGATTTTTTTAAATTAAAGACTTCTGTTGATATAAATTTTTTTTCTCATTTTATCCTTCCATGAAAGAAAGAGTGGCATATGAACCTTACATTGAATTTTTGCACATGACTAAAAAAATCTCAGCTTGGAAACTCAGGGAAATAATGTGTGACACTTATGTAAAGTCTGCCTCTATCACAAAATAGTAAAAGGTTTTTTGCTTTTTCACCTACAGTCTGCATTAAAGTCAGAGCAGAGACAAGTTTGGGTAGATGACATCTTGCATATTTCTTTTTCCCTAGAAGAAGCTGGCTAACTCTACCTGGATTCTTTGGCAATCCTTAGTGGCAGCAGTCCTGGTAGAGAGAACATTTAGGAGATGATCATGCAATAAGGCTTTTGAATATAACAGCTTGCACTTACTTATTAAAAAAAAAAAAAGGTGCTGGAACAGGCTGCCCAGAGAGGTGGTGGATGCCCCATGCCTGGAGGTGTTCAAGGCCAGGTTGGACGGGGCCCTGGGCAACCTTGTGTAGATTCAGGCCAGGAGGTTGGTGTCCCTGCCTGTGGCAGGGGGGTTGGAACTCTCTGATCCTTGGGGTCCCTTCCCATCCAGACCATTCTATGATTCTATGATTCTATGATTATTTGTTTTATACTACAGTATACTACTAACAGTCCAGTTGATGCTCCAGAAACAGTCACTCCTCTGTATATACCTGCCAACGGGCAGCAAAACTCAGCAGACTTCACCTAGTGGCCATCAGTCTATGACCTCTTCCTAGTTAGATCTGCCTTAATTTTAAATTTTGCTTCATTTTCAGTTACACCACAAATATGAGTGGAAATTTCCCTGCCTATGTATGTATTTTATATTAGGCTATCAGTTAATAGACACAAAGACGTCAGGATTCTGAACCTGAACTGAAAACCGTACTGAAGGGCCATTCTTTCCTTAAACCAAATTTGAACTGTTTATATGCCTATGGTTTATAGAAGAGTGTTAAACCAGCTACTGGTTGGTAATAGTGCTTTTATTGAAAACCTCCAACGCCTCACAGGAATGTGCCCAACACAGAGGCTCTCTGTATGTGGTAAGGTCTGCAGAGTGCTCTTGTGTTGCCCTGTGTTCTCAGCATCCCCTGTCTCTTCCCCACGCTGCTACAGGTGAGGCAGTGAAGCCTAAACCCTTGCTTTGCAGCCCCAAGCCTGCTTTCAGCCACTCTGCATTGCTCTTCCGTATTGAGGTTGGTCCCGCACAAAGTCTCATTTTCCTATAACCCGAAAGCTGTGTCTCCCGCAGCTGGGAATGCCCTGAACTGTATGATCTGCTTAACAGCCAGGGCCACAGTCTGAACTCGTGAAGAGACCTAACTCCTTGGTGCTCTATGTCCTCTGGATATTCGGGGCATTTAACTCATGCTGGTTTCTGTTAGGGACTGGCTTTAGTCTGGGGTATCTATCAGAGTAGGGTCACACAGCAGGCAGATACAAACAGCACAGAGTTTAATTGTCCTTCAATACTGCCCTATTCAGGTGCAACCACCTTGGGATATTGGCTTGACTGAATGAAGAAAAGCTGTTTTCTTCTGTTTTCCTTTTTCTGCACTTTTTTGTTTTGGGGGGGGGGAAGTAAAAAGGAAAAATACATGGATTGTGGAAAGGTTTGAGCAGGAAAGTAAAAAAAAAAAAGAAAAAAAAAAAAAAAAATTAGTTCACAATGCTGTAGAAAGTCTGAGCCAAAGAGGGTCACTACGACAGGAGTGATCAGGCAATGGTGTTTTAGAAGTGGATATATAGTCCTAGAAGTACCCAGGTCAAAGCTGGGGGACCAAGGAGAATGAACAACAAATTGTGGGAGAAAGATCCCAAACACCCTGTAGGATGTACTGAGAAAAAGTGATGGGGAACTAAGACAGGAAAATGTATGTAAGTTTGTTTGCTGCCATTTGCCTAACCTTTCCCTTTGCCTAAGGCTGTGTGGATCCCCTGGAAGCATATGCAGGAGAGCAGCAGGGGAGAGCGCCCTGTTGCAGGGAGCTCAAACAATACTCTACTGGTGGACAGAAATGGTGTAACGGGGCATAACTGTGAACCTAAGAGGTGTAATGGGGCAAAACAGTGACTCGGATATGAAAACTGCGTAGAGGCAGCAATATAGTTCTACCTTTTGTTGGAGAAAACTACCAGCTGCGCACGTGAGCTCCTTCTTGCCTCTTTACTTCACCAAAACAATTCAAGTGGGTCTGAGCTCCCCATTCGATGTCTTGAAGAGAGTTGTTTTCATCTTGCACAGGTTTGAATCAGTGCAAGACCACTGACTTAGAATAAATTGTTCCTACATTAATCCAACACAGGTGAAAAAAGGATTAGTTCATGATCTTGTCCATAGCAGATCATGACAGCAGAGCCCATGAGAGGGTATTTTCATTCATTTTCCCCTTTAACAAATTTCTCAATGCTTCTTTTGGCTGTTACAACACTGTCTTCTGCAGCCAGTGGCTATGATAGCAGAATTCCTGTTTATTTAACTATTATATATAAGTATTGTGTAAAATGATCTTTCCTTGAGGTCCAGAAGGCTTTTTCTTCTGCTGTATTAGACCTGCCTGCAAGCAACTCCTCTCTGGTTTCTAAATTTGACTATTTGTTAAAAATGCTTTTATATCAGCTGGCAAGGTGACAATAGAACAATCCTATCCACAGTAGAAGGAAAAGTTCTCTTCAAAAGCATTATGCAAAACCAAAAGAGAAATAAACATTAAAATAAAGTATGTTACACTGTTCTTGATGTATCTGAAGATGATATGAGACAATTATTAAAATAACTCAAATGATATATTTCTAGGCAGGTGACTACAACCTCTTGGGACTTGTCTGATATATTTACATATGTATCATAATAGTTATTCAGACTTTTCCTGTCTGTTATTGTATGAGTCCATCTACATTGGTTTTAATACTGATGCTCAAAATATCTGCCTTGGTTGTACTCGTTACACTTCCTTGCCTTAACTGGTGGCACCAATACATGATCCAAATGCTCAAGGACATGCTAATTCTCTCTTTTGCATGTTATAGTGCTTTTTATAAAAAGATAAAACTGATTTTCAGAGACAACATGCTGTTAGAGGAAAGCTTCATCTCAAAGAATCACAGTATAGTTGAATGGAGTAACCACAGTTGTTCTCTGATAGGGACCTCTCTTCTGATAAGGACAAGTAAATCTATGGTTTTCCCAACACCAGACACTCAAAAATCATGGGTTAAGTCCATCCTCAACACATTGAAAATAATAATTAACAAATTCCAACATCATTATTTTTTTATTTTCCTCTTGGATTTTGAGGCTGTATATGTGCTCATAGCATATTTTCAAACTATACTTTTCAGCCAAGTGTGATTTTTTTTTTTTTTTTTTTTAGTTTTTAACTAAAAACTGGAATTATGTTTTTGTTCCTCATCTCCAAGAGCTGAGGTTTAAAAAAATGCATTAAAGAGAGGAAGGCCCCAGATAAATTTCAGGAGCTAGGAAGGCACACGTAACAAAACCATGGAAGATGTAACATGTATTTCTATACTATAAAATAGAACAGTAATACCAAGAAAATTATGCAAAATTTAAAGAATGAAAGTTAGATATTACTAGCTGATCTTTAAAAGGGATTGTACAAACATTCAAACTGCCAGTGTTTGACTGTTCAATTTAATAAAAGCAGTAAGAAATATGTTTCTCATTTCACTGCCTCTTGCTATTCATACAGGCTAATTCTCACTCTACCAGTGGCTCGTTTCTTCAATTATGGGATGTGCCTTCATTATTGTTGATGTATTATATTAAACAATAAGTGTCTTATATTAATATTCAGAAACTTGTTGTTGCCAGGCTCCCTCCTTAAAGAAAAAACCCTAGAATTTTCTTTTTAATTAAACAGTTGTCTTCAATATGAATAGTTGTCATAAGCTACTGCCATTACCCGATGGTAATGTTTCCAAAGATCATTATGGAATTATTCAATAAGAAATCCCACACCTATATTTATTGAATAGTATGTGGAATACATAAAACCAGTCAAACTGCCAAGTGCAGAGTTCTCTAGTGTGGCGCTCAAAGAGAGGAATTGTGTAATAGTCCTGAAGAAACTTTGGGGAGTGTCTACAGCTTCCCATTGTATTCTGTGAAAAAAATTAGACAACCACCTTTATAATTTGTATCATCTGCTCTTATTACTGTAATACTCATCTTTTGCTCTCAGTTTGTCCATGGTGTCTCTTGCAGACATTTGACTCGTCTCATTAACTGGGGTTGATGAGGACGTGATGTTACTGCAGAAACGTAGGCAGTTCTCTGTGAGAAGCAGTGGCAAAGGCAGAGTGGGTACTGCCTCTTGCTCTGAATCCAGAAGCTCGGGTTTGAGCTGTGTGTCCTGTAGGGATGGCTGTCCTCAAGTCACCCTGCGTGGAAAGGGGATAATCTGGATTAGTTACCTCAGGGTAGCCGGAAAGGCGACTGCCCTGTCACTCCCTTCTGCATCACTGACCACACAGCAGATACTGGCTCACCTTAACGACACCTGATCACTTGCATAGTCCTGGATGAACTGGACAGATCTCAGTGTAATGAATTGGGTCTTGATCGGTGCCTTTGTATTGTTTCTTAAAAATCTGAAACATGAAACTTGACTGTGAACTTCGTAATTTGTAGAAATTTTCCCTGTATGATTGACTAAAATGGAGAGTTCATAACAAATACTCCCAGCTTCACATGTTTAAACCTGGGAAGAGTGGGAAGGTATTTCACTGTGTTTTCCTCTCTCTTTCCCAGTTCTTTGGCTACTGAAGTAATATGCAATGAAATAATGATTTTACAGAAATATTTTTTCTTACAGTTGGATTCATTATTTAATCAAAACAAAAGTAGTGTGACAGTGTCTCTAAAAGTGATTCAGTTCATCCTAAAATGAATACCGAAGACAAGTGGGATAAATTGTCCTCTAGAAATGCCATTTTTTTTTCTATTGCCTCACGAGGGAGCCCAGATGACTAGGTTAGAAAAGATGCCTAATTTCTAGAAGGCTAAAATTAAGTCAGCAGAATACTACCCTAGATGGTGGTGTTGTAATCATAATCGTTTTAACGTCTCACTGTACTCAGTACAACATTGGCACCAGAAGGAGGCTTGAGTTTAGGTTGATGATGGAAAACTACTCCTACTGTAAACCTATAAAAGATCTCTAAATTATGCAAAATGCTGTAAAACTAAAACCCAAACAAACAAATCCTCACCATTTCTTTTGTATTCAGAAGACTATAAAGGACTCAGATTATCTGTTTTATAGGGTTTTAATAATTGATGTGAGTACATTTAACTGTCTTAATGTTTCTGTTTTATCTATTTTTCTCGGCATTTTACCTGAACATCACCCTAAGGGAGAACTGGGCAGAAAAGTAGACTTGATAGGAAACTGTAGATTGTCAGAGAGCTGTTATCTTGACAAACAAAAGTGGAGGAAAATATAAGAGACAGGAATGTCAACTCCTGGTGCTCCTTCACCAAGATTATTACCATTAGAAAGATGACTTTCAACCACAGCAATGAAGGAAATAGAGCTGAAATTTATAATGCTTCATCTAAAAGGCACAAAAGACAAAAGACTTAGATTGCTGTTAAGAAACATATGTGATAAAAAAGGAGAAGATAAAGATAAGATAGATAAAAAGAATACTTCCATGATACAAAGAGTTTTCATCACATAAAGATATGAAATCATCACAAGGCAGTTCCTACCTTAACTCTAAGTGAAGAAGAAATCAAGATAATCCAAACAGAGCATTAAAAGTGTCTTGGACTGCCTGAAAGAAATATTATAGATCAAATTGCTATTGAATTTCTTACCCTTTCAGATGCCTGTTTAGACATGGAAAAAATACCTAATGTGGAAAAGTACTTGAAGCTCTTCTATAAGACAGAAGATGAGACATCTCCGCTACCTTTAAAATTTTCTATATTTCTTACTAGACATGCTTCTTCTTCCATCAAACTAAGAAAGAATATTGACCAGTGTCTGAACAGATCTGAGCCATGTAGGAGAGAAAGAATAGTCTCTGAAACTCCATTTCCTACCTTAAATTACATATTCTTGTTTCTTGGTCTCTGCTCCTTAATGTCTGCCTCAGGAGCGTTAGAGTGATTGAAGGAATTCATTTGCACTTATAAAATCTGAATTTACTTCCCAAATCTGGCAGCAATTTCTCTGAGTAAAGATGAGCAAACCACCTAAGAGCTAGGTTCAAATAGATTAAACTTGCATAAAATTCAGAGCTCAGTTCTGAAGACCTTGGGACAGTTTGGCTGTATAGGACATGATCAGGACAATTGTTCTTTCCCCCTTCATGTTGATAGATAAATATTTGCATGGTTCCTGAATGCTTTAGGAAGTGTCCAACATTAAATAAAAGCCATGCATCTGTCTGGTGATAATGTGAGTCATGCAATTTGGCTCTTTTCCAAGGCAAATAAACTCTAATGAACACAAGAGTGACTGACAAAAGAATGTTTCTTTATTACATATGCTAAAATTATCAGAGGTTTGTTCTTCTTTTGACATCACTAAGATAATGTGTATTTCTGTAGCTGGCAGTAAACATAATAAATGGTCAAAATGATACCTTCTTTAAGTTTCCCTGTATTTTCTTTTCCTTTTAGGATTGATTAAAAATTAATGGTTTTTTCCTACATCAGCCTAGGAATCAATTGTAACATTTAGACAAATAATGTCAAAAAGAAAGTTCAAAATGTCAGCTCTTGACACTAAATTTCATTAAACTTTTAGATGACAGAGTAGTCATCTAATCTCAAAATACATTCTAATTAAATATTTTTCTGAACAGAATATAACATATCACCATGAACTTGTCCTAGTAATAGATCTTCCTCAGAATCACAACTACTTCTAGCTACAACTAGTGTTAGAAAATTATTTTTTTATTACAGCAACAAGAAGGATAATTAATTGATATTGATAATGAAAATTTACTGATTTATGAATCATAAATCAAGATAGAACATTACATGTTAATAAGGGAATAAATGTCCTTTAATTTTTTTATATTTGTGTTTCTTTAAAAAGACTTTCGTATTTGTTCTGTCTCATCATAATAGGTTTGTCTGACACATTTGTCCCTGAACTTCTAATAACTTTTGAACCTGTTAACTGATTTCAGACTAATTTGACACAGAGGTGGAAGTTTCATAAAGAAATTCTTAAGTACATCATTAAAATCTGGCTGGGCAGAGGAGTATGTGACCTAATGAAAGGAAAATTGCAATATGAACTTATATCTGATTAGGTACCAAAGAATTAAACCAGGAAAGAGCCCTTAGAAGTCCCTTGATGCAGGGAAAGATTCAGTCAAATTTGGCCCCTTCTTGATATTAAATTCAGTTAATGATGAAAATGATGAGCTCTGAGAAGAGAGACACTTGAGTGTTTGCAGAACAATGTTTACTCAAAGTCTGTAAGTGCTAACACCCTGATAAGAGGACAGTAAAGTCAAGGCAAACTCATTTCCACTACCCTAGCTGAGGACCCCATATGGTCTCTGCCTTTAAACTGTCACTGACTTCACAAAATTTCAGACTCAAATACCTCTCAGTCAAAGTCAATAATGTTTCTGAATTCTTGTTGGTTGAAGAAAAATTTTTTTTCTTAAAAAAAAAAAAAAAGTGTTAGAAATGCTAAACAATGAGACTTGAAGGCTCTTAAACCTTCAGGAGATTCCACTGGATTCTACACATGCAACAAATCTAAGGCCCCAAGATATGCAGCAAAACTGACTTGATTAATTAGAGATCTGTTCTTGCTTTTACAAATGTAGGAGCTAAAAGTGGCTTTGACTGAGTATTGCAAGTCATTAGTATAGAATGTGCAAAAGAGCTCCATTGTTTCGTGATTGCAGAAGACTCTAGATGACACTTACTCCCAGATCCCTAACTTTTTATCTACTAAGCAAAGACCAGATATCCACCTGGTTATGAGTGAATATAAGAATATAATTTACATGACCTTGGCACCCATGATGTGAAGCAGCTAGCACTCGTGTGCATGGGCAGTGGAGATTAATGCCTGTTTAATGTACACAAAAGTAGATTCATAGATTCATAGATTCATAGA
>KL262416.1:0-19491 GCA_000699545.1 Podiceps cristatus | reverse complement strand
AAAAAAAAAAAAAAAAAAAAAGCCTTTTAGTAAGACTTTTGATACTGTCAGTCACAGTATCCTTCAGGACAAGTTGCCCAACTGTGAGATGAGGAGGTACACACTGCACTGGGTGAAGAACTGGCTGAACAGCAGGACTCAAAGGGTTGTAGTGAACAAGGCTACATCTGGCTTGTGACCTGTCACCAGCAGTGTTCCTCAGGGATCAATTCTAGGGTCAAATCTGTTCAATATTTTTATCAATGATCTGGATGTAAGAGTTAAAGGCACCCTTAGCAAGTTTGCTGATTGACAGTAACAAACTGGGAGGTGCGGTTTACTTTCTTGAGGAACAAGAGGCCTTGCAGAGCAACCTAGATAGATTGGAGCATCAGGCAACAGTCAATGGCATAAAATTTAACAAGCTGAAATGCCAGATTCTGCACCTAAGATGGAGTAACATTGGGCATAAGTATAAACTGGGTGAGGAATGCCTGGAGAGCCACCCGGCAGAAAGGGATCTGGGGGTGCTGGTTGGCAGCAGGCTCAGTTTGAGCCAGCAGCGTGCCCTGGCAGCTGAGAGGGCAAACCGCGTCCCGGGGTGCATCAGACACGGCGGGCCCAGCCGGTCAAAAGAGGTGATTATCCGGCTGTACGCGGCGTTGGTGCGGCCTCACCTTGGGCACTGTGTGCAGTTCGTGGCCCCACAAGTGAAGAGGGATGTGAAGGTCCCTGAATGCATCCAGAGGAGAGCAGCGAAGCTGGTGACAGGGCTGGAAGGAAAGTCCCGTGAGGAGCGGCTGAGGACTCTGGGCTTGTCCAGCTTAGAGAAAAGGAAGCTGAGGGGAGACGTTGCTGCTCTCTACAGCTTCCTGAGGAGGGGACATGGAGAGGGGGGTGCTGAGCTCTTCTCCCTGGGATCCAGAGATAGGACGTGTGGGAATGGTTCACTGCTTGTGTCAGGGGAGGTTCAGACTTGAAGTAAGAAGCATTTCTTTTCCGAGAGGGTGGTCAAACACTGGAACAGGTTTCCTAGACAGGTGGTCGATGGTTCAAGCCTCTCAGAGTTTAAGAGGCATTTGGACAATGCCCTTAACAACATGCTTTAACTTTTGGTTGGCCCTGAAGCAAACAGTTGAACTAGATGATCATTGTAAGTCCCTTCCAACTGACATATTCTATTCTTTTACCCCTGCCATGACCATAGCAGTTAACCCCATTGGGATTTTATAATGCATTCCATCATTCCAAACTTGTATTGAAAGGACATGTTCCTAAAGACAGATTGCCTAAATGCATCAATGGCTTATATCTTCATATATACAAGATACAAAGAAAAATGTTTTGTGGGGAAATATTTTTTTTAAAACACAACAGAACACAATGTATAGTTCTTTTTTACATCCTATAGAGTCTATGAACTAACAAACACTAACGTAAGCCCGATACAATTTGGGGAAATAGATGTGGCAGATACACTTTTTTTAGCCTACCAATTGTTGGAAGCAACAAGGGACCAAAGTATACAAGAACAGATCCAAAGTTTCTTCAAGTACTCATTTCTTTACAAAATCTTACAAAACCGCAAATAAACTCTTAAAATCCACACCTAAATATTTCCTAATTATGTCTCCTCCCTTTTTTACCCTAAATCACAGCCTCTCCTCATAAGGATGGTTAAGTCACTACATAGGTAGTGTAGTGCCTGTGTCCCTGCAAGTGACTTTCAACTTACAAAGGAAACAACCAAGTACAGAATCAGCTCTTAATACACCTTGTTATACAACTAGCCATCTACTTAATATCCAGTACTCTCTAGTCCTAACAGTAGTTTGATGTTGATATACAAGTAATCACAGAATGGTCAGGGTTGGAAGAGACCTCTGGAGATTATCTTAGTCCAACCTCCCCACAAAAGCAGGTTCACCCAGAGCAGGTTGCACAGGACTATGTCCAGGCAGATTTTGAATATCTCCAGAGAAGGAGACTCCACAGCCTCTCTAGGCAGCCTGTTCCAGTGCTCTGTCACCCTCAACGCAAAGAATTTATACCACTGGTAACTACCATATAGTACAGTTAAAAGAAACAAAACTATTTAATATTTTAATACTAGAAATAGGTTACAGTCACTGTTGCTATCTTGGTCTGGATGTATGGTTCTTATACTGTACTTTTCCTGATCAAGCCATATAGCTATTCTGTTTCCTGTTAAAACAGTTGTTTTATTTTATTCTGAGCTTTTAAACATAAAGCACTATTCTTCCACCAGCACAGCATGTTCTGTACCTTGCACCTTAGTATAATTTCAGAGTCATTATCTTTCTACTTCATTTCTGATTTCCAGTTCTGTCAACATCCTAATTTAAAATCCTGTGGAACATCTAACTGCTTGGTATCTGGCTAGTTGTAATTCTGTATGCTGTGTACCTTTGATGGGTTGGTGCTATCCTCTAAATATGAGTCAGCCGTGAAGCAGCTTCAAAGCTTTCATCATCAAAACCACATGCAAGTTATGTATTAAAATGAATGCGAAAGGTGAACAACTCCACAGCCTACATAAAGATTGGCTTCATGGTGAATGTTTTTAAAACAGAAAGTTGGAGCAAAGCAGATCACAACAAATTCCACATCTATTAGGAGACAAACTAACCCACATATTTACATCTAACTGGCTATGGGTGCCATGCACAAGGGACACTTAAGAGTGCATTTATACAGTCCCTCTGTATAACACTACCTAATCCATGCAGCTGTTGGGAGAACTCATCTACAGGTTCTCTGCTCACAGTCAATCATTCTCCTTCCTGAGGGTCCCGCTGAAGTGGTCTGTGTCAGCTGAATTGCTTTAACTGCCTAAATTCATTCCCAGATGCTCTTTTTACACTAATACATGTACATTAAGCCTGATACTTCCAGAAAGTATCAGATCACTATGTCTAAACAGTCTGATTAGGCCAAGCACACTGGATAAGCCCACTCCCATGGCAAATAAAGGCACCATAATATAACCATTCTTCCACCAGAAGCTATGAAGCTTGAACACCACTGATCTTATAATCACATACCTTTCCTAGTCTTCATTTATGTGAAGACAAGGCTGGACTAATAAAGAAGCCGAGATGCAGGAGAGATGAGGATATTAGCAGGGGAGAAAAGACGACACTAATATTTGAAGTATAACATGAATTAAGATAGAAAGCTTCACAGAGAAAAAGAGTTGTTACAGTTGCAGCTCTATCCAGAAGTCAATATTAGATCCTTGTTCCCACTGTCTGCTACAACCATCAGGGAGACTACACTCTCCCACTCTCCTGAAGAAAACCTTCCTTGAACTTCACTTTCAGAGCAGTTACCTTTCAAACTATTTTTTTTTTTAAGCAGATCTGCATACTCTGTGTGAAAACAGTGCTCTTCAAACAAAATCACAGCCTGTCTTGAGCGAGGTATCATATCATGACATCTAAATTACTTATGATGACAAGGTTTGGTCTAAGACTTTCAGTAATTGTCTCAAACTAGAGATAGTTATAGGAGGATGAAGGAATTAAGTGGACACCTCAATATTACAATAATGGACGTAAGACCTCACTACCATAGGAGAATTACCTGTTTTACTCAAGTATACCAACGTAGGCATAGAATCATATGAAGGAACTGAGGAAACAAGTATCATTCTTCTTACTGAGCCCAAGTCATGCTGAACATAAAGCCATATAGATAATATGCTGCAATAAACATAATGATGACCATTCACTGCACAGGTAACCATTCACTGCATCAGTGTTGATATTTTTTCAGATTTGTGTTTTTGACTATGTAATCCCAGTAATGCAACTTTTGTAATGTTTCTTGAATACAATATGCAACAGACCTCCTCTTCTCCTTAAGTTCGCATTTTTATACTGGATAACTCAAGACACTAACAGATCAGAGTTTGAAAATGAATACAGCTTAGCAGCAACATAGCTTATCCAAAACATATCTAGTGATTCATATGAAAAACTACTTCAGGAAATCTCAGGCATGTCCCATGGTCACATCCTCAACATCAGCTAGCACTAATAAGTAGACACAGGGAGATCAAGAACTGGTTAGAATATGGAAGTCAGATTCCTTAGCCCTTATTCTTCACTATCAAGTTCCAGTTTGCTATATCTAGGAAGTACTAAACTAGCTAATAAGATGTTGAACACAACCTTGGAAGTAACACAGAACAGTGCGGAGCCTTTTCAGCACTGTACTAAGTACAGATAACACGAGAACAGATTTTAACCATGATTCAGTAGCACATCAACATGCATTTGTCAGGTTTACACACAACTGTGATCCACACCAATTTAGTTGGTTTGGTTCTTCAAAGTCCTTTTCTGAGGAAGCACTGTGAATAAAGTCAAGAACCTAACCACAGGCCATTTAAAAAAAAAAAAAAAATATACAACCACATGCCTTTCAAACAGGAAGCATTTACCATTATGTAAGACATAGTTGCAAACAGATCACTGGGCTCACAAACTACGCACCCGTTCACACCATCCACATTGGCCCTGACAGCATCACCAAGGGAGACCTTGAATAACCTGTATTATATGAACAACAGTTAGTGAGGTGGTGGTCTTGATGCTGTCAGACAAGGTGAAAGCCTCAAGTAGAAGCATCTGCAGATCACCACCTTCCAGCAGGTCTGCTAACAGCAGCAAAGCATTAGGTTTTTTATGAACACAGGATCCTCAGAAGAATGAGGACTATCAGGGAGAAACAGGATTTACCTGAAAAAGGAGGTGAAAAGTATCTTTGCCAATGGGCTTGCTAACCTAACAAGGTTCACCAGGGAACAGAAACCAAAGCCTTCAGGTAAGTGGAGGAACACAGAATGAGGAAGCACATATCAGACAGGGTTCCAAAGGTTTTCTCACTCCCTTTGAGAGGGCAGACAGGGGTACACCTGAAACCTTATGCACAAATATATACATCCTATGATGCAAACAGGAAGAACTGCCAGCCTGTGCACAGCTGCAGAGCTATGACATCACTGGAGTTAAAGACACAATGGGATATTTCACACAACCAGCATGCTGTGAGAGATGGATGCAGGCTCCTCACAAGCAACAAGCAGGAAGGATAGGGAGGGTTGAGCTCTACACAAACACGCAGATCTGCTATGGAACACTTACACTTCTTGAGGGTTTATAGGTCAAAATCAGAAGGGCAGCCCAAAAGGTGGATGCCATCATGGCATCTGCTACGAACCACCCAATCAAAAAGGTGAAGTAGATGAAGGCATCTTCAGCGCTGGAAGAAGCCTCTGATCATAGGCTATTGTTCTGGGCACCGGGGGCTCAGCCATCTCAATACCTGTTGGGAGGGCAACACAGCAGGGTACAAAAAAAATCCAGGAATGAGCAGTAATGATTTTTACTGCAGGTGATGTACAAGCCCACTACAGGAGGTGTTCCACTAGACCAGCTACTCATGAGTAGAGTAAGAACTCATCAGGGATGGCAAAGGCAGCCTTGTCAAGTGATTATGAGATAGCAGAGGTTAAGTTATGGAGGGAAGTGACAAAAGCAATTAGCAGAACCAGATTTCCAAATAGCCAACCTCAGCTTGTTAAAGAAACTAGGAAGTGGGATCCCAGGGCATGTTGCCCTATAGAGCAATAGAACTTTGAAGAGCTGGTTGAGCATCAGGGGCAACCTCCTCAAAGTATGAAAACAGTCCTTCCTGACATGAAAGATAATGAGCAAGCACAGCAGGATGACATCTTGAACGAACTAGGAACTCCTGACTGAGCTAAAGTGCAAAAACTGAAGCATGTTAGAGACGGAAGCAGGAACAGATTACTAAAGACAATTATATAAGCATTGCCTGGATACTAAGGAGCAGAATTAGGAAGGCCAAGGCTAGGGTGGGTTTGAAACTGGACAGCAATACAGAGGATAAAAAGAAGAGCTTGTATTGGTCTATATGCAGAAAAAAAAAAAAAAAAAAAAAAAAAACACAAACCCACACACCACGCACCACACAAGAAAAATGTTGACCTGTTGATAAGTGGGGTGATCAATGTATTGACAAATGATGCAGAAGTCTCCTAAGAATTTTCTTTGTATTAGTCTTTAGTGGGGTTTCTCTGTCTCTCAGTTGTCTATAGCTGTTGCAAAGTGGAATCAGTTAGGAATTACTCTAGTAAATTGAACAAATACAAGTCCATAGGAGCAGGTGAGACACATCCAAAGGTGTCAAGGAGATGGTTAGTACCAACTCAATGCTACTTCTTAGCAGCTTTAAAAAGTTACAGCAATCATGGTGTCATAAGAGACATCCTATCTTCAAAAAGGGCAAGAAGAATGACTTGAAGAATTACAGGCTGGCCAGCTTATCTTTAGTCCCTACAATATTATGGAGCAAATCCCCACAGAAGCTAATTTCTAGACACACAAACAGCAAAAAGGTGATTTGAAACAGCCAGCACAAATTTACCAGAAGGAAATCATATCAAATTAACCTGGCCACTTTCCTATGAGGATGAAGAGAGAGCTGAGGATGTCATTTAGTTTGACTTTATGAAGGCTGTTGATCTTCTCCATGATTCTCCAGATATGGCTAAAAAGATATTATTGGAGGTTATGTGAAAGAACAACTGTCTGGACCGCTGGGCTCAATGGTGGTTCAAGATTTAACTAACAGCCAGCTATAAGTGATATTCCTCAGAGGCTGATACTAGAGTGAATACTCCAACATCTTCATCAACAACCTGGACAGTTAGCTAGAAAAAAAGCCCCATCACGATTGCAGATGACGTGAAACGGGGGAAGCTGTCGATACACTAGAAGGCAGCGTTGCCACTCGGAGGGACTTCAACAAGCTGGAGGAATTAGATTGACAACAAACCTGAAGTTCAACAAAGGCAAAAGTCCCACACCTAGGACAGAAGAACCCCATGCCATGAACAGTATGGACTGAGGATCAATGAGGCAGGTAGTACTGCTGCAGGAAAGGTTCTGGGGTTGCTCCGATAGACAAGCTGAACACAAGGCAGGAATATACCCTCACAGCAGGAAAAGGCTCCCCAAATACTGATCTTCATTAGGAAAGCACAGTCAGCAAGTTAGGTCAAGTACATATTCCCCTTTATTTGGCACTTGTAAAGCCAAATCTGGAAGAGTGCCCTGTTTCAGGCTACTATAAAAGAAATGCTGACAAACCAGAGATCCAGCAATGGTGGCTACAGCACATGATGCACCAAGCTAACAGAGCAAGGTTTGTCTGGTCTGAAGAAAAGCAGATATTTCAATGCAATTTTCAATAATCTAAAGGGGCGATAAAAAAAAAAGAAAAAATCCTCATAGAGGCAGATACTTCTCCGAGTGACAGAGAAAGGTGAAAGGACAACAGTCACAAGTAGTCACAAAGGAAATTCACTTAGATACAAGAAGAAAGAAGTTCACAGGGCTGCAGAGAAAGATTGCTGAATCTCCCTCTCTTCAGATTTTCAAAACTCAAACTCCAGATCAACCCAACTGAACTTCAAAGTTCACCTTCCTTGGAATAGGAGAGTCAATCAGATAACTTTAATTTGTGAGTGACCTCTGAAAGTTATCACTTATTTTAAATCAGCAGCACACTGTTCACCTCTTTCCTCACCATCTCTAAAAATCCAATTTCAACAGAGTAACCTTTCTTTTATCCACTATGCAGTATGCTACGACCAATTGAATTTGGTCCCCAAAAGAGACAGGATTAGAATGACTCAGTTAACCATGATGAGTAGATGAGCAAGTGCACCCTAAATTATCAGTAGAGAGACAAGGCTGATGGTGTGACAATACTCCCCAATATGTTAATAGCAGCCAGCAGGACTTAGAAGTTTCGCTTCTGGTTGTACTTCTCATTCTATTGCAAGCTGCCACTGAAAAAAAGTCAGTCCATTCCTTCTTTTCCTTACCTTTCTGCACTGCTCATTCCTAATGTATCTCTTACATCAGATCAAGCCACTGTGCTGCCACAGTAACTCCTGAGTTAACTCACAAGGGGGTGGGGAGACTAGAGAGGAAAAAGTTCCCCCATCAGATCATCAAGCTTATCCAAGATCACTCTGCAGCCACACAATCACTGCATGTGAGGCACAGAAGAGACAGGAATACATCCAGCAGGCTGGAGGATAACAGTGGAACTTCCCTTTTTGGCAGCAACCCACAGTTTGATTGTATAAAATATGCGTACCTGCCAAATCAATCTCACAAAAGCAGATGAAACTAGATATGCAGCTTTGTTGCCTTGAACTGATGAACACCACACCTCAGATGAGCTAACAGGCATCATAAGCTCGCTCCAGTGCTACTGATTTGTCTGGCATGCTAGAAAACTCTGGGGCAGAATTCCAGGGGTTGATTTAACTTCAAAGTAGTGGCTTGGGCCTCTTGGACAAGAACCTGCTCCAGTCAAGCTGAAAATCTCTTGATATGAACAGGCTCCCAACACTCACTAGAAGTTTCCTTAACTTTCAAATCTGCTTCCCTCATTTTTGTCCATTACAGCAAAGCCCAGCTTTGTTCACTTTCTAGACAAACAACAAAACTTTTGAAGAAGTAGAGGAAACACAGATACAGAAAGAGATCAGCAAATTCTTTGTTTTAGAGATAAGCAACAAGGACAAATGCATAGTAATGTTTCCTCCCCATATACAAGGAGACATCAGTCTTTTCCTATGATTTATTTCGATATGATGATTCTAATGATCATTACCTTAAAGTAAGGGTTCTTACTTCAACTCTCTCTTCCTCAGTTTCTTTTCCTTACATATAGAGAAGCAGGAAATAAACTTTTCCTTGGCCCAACTACAGTCTTCATTTACCAATTTAGGAAAATTACAAGACATACAACCCTGTGTGTCTGGGCCTATACAACAAACATTCTGACAAAATAAGAATCAATTCCCTCCTCGCTTCCATGTGAAGACATTTATTTTATTCTTGTGAGAAGTACAGTGAAACCACTTCTTATTTCCATTTAAAAAAGTCACTAACAGAACACTGAAGTACTTTAAGCAGCCTCATCCCAGTAACAGTCACAAGCTTTCCATCACACAGTCTGTATGATCAGCTCACTGTTCCATAAAGAGCAAGAGAATTCAAACAAGTCCAAAGTCTCTGTCTAAATCTTCCAAAACTCACAAAACATAGGCATGGCAAGTGAGAAATGGAGGGGGTTGCCTTTTTTTTTTTTTGTTATATGCATCAGAATACCCCCTAACCTAAGCCAGAATAAGAGTTCTATCTAGCCTGTAGCCTGTCTTCAATAGGGGCCTACAGTAGGTACCTAGGGAAGGACAGAAGTACATGTCAAGTAAACAGTGATAGTTGTCTGCTTCACCTTCCCAGAGAACTGAAGCACATGGATTTCTTGCTCCAGCCATTAAATATTTGTGTGCAGCCACAGTTATTTTTTTCCTGGCCTTATACAACTGCCTTTTGAAAACAAACTCTTAGCATCTTTCAGATCTTCTATAACTATACAGTGGATCTCAACCACGTATAGAGAGAAAAAAAAATTTGCTTTCGATCTACTAACACAAACAATCCCTTGTTTTGTAATAAACAGCACATAACCATATCTTACCCACTTCCTTTGTGCTACTCATGGTTTTCAAAATCTTCCACCATCTCTCTCCCTCCAGGTACCTCTTCTTAACACAGTACTCTTTACTTCTGATCATCCTTGTCACCTTTCTCTAACTTCCACAGTACTGTTATATCCTTGGTACTACTGTAATCTTTGGCAACCTCTTCACTTGTTCATTTCTAAACATTAAGCCAAAGTGCTCATGAACGTGCATATAAAGACTTTGCCTCCCCCACCAAGCCAGATGTATCTCTTCACATTTACTTATGCTCATTTTCTCAGTCAGACACTCAGTACCACAAAGCCTTTCAAGTCTTTCCCTGTTTTTACTACTAGGGATACAATCCCTCTGATCAGTATTTCTACCCTCTTTCCCAAAGAGGACAGCACAGACCCACATAGGATTCCCAAAATGACTATTTACTCACACTTTCTTTATCTTTCAACCAATTACCCATTTATGACAGAACCCCCCATTTACTCCACTACAGGTGTATTTCTTGAAGAGCCTCTGGTGTGGAAGTCTGCCCCTAAACCTTTCAGTACCATGCACATCCAGACCAACTTTATACCAACTAGCATTATTTGTGTGCCCAACAACTCCTTTATAGAACTCTACTAGCCACCTGCTGCATGATTTGCCTTTACAAAAGGTATGTTAACTTTATCCTCATCACATGTATGCATATATTTATTATTCTATTTCTTAGAATAGAATTTATGATATTTAATCTTATCAACTTTAACCACAAACAGCAGCAAAGTTAGTCTGATTATTAGTATGTATTTGTTCCGAGATTTAAATCTCTACTATGTCAATATCCCAGAATAGATATGACATACTAGATTGTGTATTTATATTCAATAAATCAGGCACACATATACATACACACACATTTTTTAAAATAAAAATTCTAACACTATCATCACACACACCCTGTACTAAATGCTCCTTATTTTTTTCTAAATCCTGTTTTAAGTGAGACTTTTTATTTGAAAAAAGAAAAAAATCTGGACTAGCTTGCAACCTTTTCTTATTGGAGCTACTAACTTTCTCCTAACCCTTGGATAACATACAGCTGTAAGGAGACCAGTTCTAAAGGCTGCAGTCTCCCATCGCTTTTGGCTTTTCCTCAGTCATCAGTTCAATATCACAGCAGCCCTGACACAAGACACCTTTCCCAAAGAAGCTCCTTCTAGTCTGGACATCACCCCTACTTCCTAATAAATTTAATTCCATTTTCCCTTGTGTCTTATTTTTTAAGCCTAAAGATGGTTTTTCTCACCTCCTATTTCCCAGGTATAGTGCAAGGAACATTTCAGGGTACATTTACCAAATGTAAAGAGCTAGCAAGTAAAGGGTCATCTCACAGTACTTGCTGATAAAGTGAATACCTTCTGTTACAGCCCACTACTGAAAACAATGGACTCAAAGGAACTAAAGATTATTTCACATTGACAACAAAACATTTTTCAGAGAAACTGCTTCTTAAGTAGAAATAGCAAAGCCCGTTCCCTACGGGTTTGCATCGTCTTCTACATTACTGCTGATGTAAGCCCATTAAGAATCTTCCATACAACCCTCCATTTTGGTTCCCTCTCACATTCCTTAATTGGCACCCCCTCCTCTTCTCATTCCTTGAGGAATGCCAATTACTTCTTCTGCTCCCTAATTACTCAATGGGAGCAAGACAATTCTACGCCTATTTTTAAAGCACGCACGTACTAAGTGGCCCGCTGACAGACTGTGAGGCGGTAGAAGCCACACACAGTTTTGCCTTGTACAAAGCATTAATTTTCAAGAAATTCAGAGGAACTTCACATTTCAAAATGCATTTGCTTCTGCTGATCACTCCACAGAGGAAAGGACAGCTAGTCAGAGCAACGGACAGCTAGTCAGAGCAACTTTACAAGCTTGTTTCCTGATGAACCAAGGTACAGATATGCCTCTTGGCATCAGCCAAGATCTTGTCTCTTAACTCTTTTATTCTCTCTTCTAGTCTTCATTCACAGTTTAATTTTAACATACTTAAAAAAAAAAAAAAACACTCACCGTTTTATTACGAAGTCTAATTATGTCCGAAACAGAGCCAGCTCCACAATATTCCATAACAATCCAAAGATCTGTGTTCTTAAAATAACTGCCATAGTACTTGACAACATAGGGACTAGATGGAGGGGAAAAAAAAAAAAAAAGAAGTTGTTAAACAGATTAATTCAGAGCAAGGGGGAAGGTGGAAGGGAGTCATCATCACAAGTGTTGTTAAAAATTACAGTTCGTCCACACTAACACAGCCAACAAGTAAGTGTAATCAAATACATTTTAAACTGTAATTAGCTTAACCAATGTCTGATGCTTAATAAAATTATAAAGGCACTACTGTATGTATTTGAAGATTGCTGAAAGCTTGTGATATATATAGTTTTCCCAAACATTAGTCTTCTGATGTAAAGCTTCGTTTTTTCCCCTCTGCTAAGACCTCTCTCAGGTTTTAACTCTCCTCATAAATATATTAGATGTTTCCCTTCCTGAAAATATTGCCTTGTTTTCTTCTCTCCTGAGGAAAAAAAAAAAAACACACACCCCCAAAAAAAAAAAAAAAAAAAAAAAAACACAAACAAACATGGAAATTCACCCATGGTTGCAAGCATGAGCTTATTTCAAGTACAATTAGACTTCCATATTAAACAGAATCTAATGTTGGTTTGTACAAGAGTTCCGGATGTGCGAATGCATTCTTATATCGAAGTGTCTCAACTGAAGAGATAATACTGTCATAAGCAGAACATACTGCTTTGCTACTCATCAGTTTGTCACTTGATATGTTTCCTTGGAGGTACTTGCAAAAGAAAGGCAGAAACAGACATGGTAAACATAACAAGGATCATCCTTCAGGAAAGTGATTAGATGGTGAATTTATGGAAATAAAAGGCTGAAGGGTTTTTGCAGGAACTTAAGCAAAGGAGGTTACAGTTAGATCACCTCCCACAAAGTCAGGAAGTAAGATACTGAGCTCTCCCAGTAGCTCCTGGTGAGAACACCTGCATTGTGGGGTGGAATCAAACAATATTTTGTTTTGGAGCAAGGAACTGTATTTTAGGATCCGCATGTTTGGCAGCAACATTGTTAGTCAGAAAACCGATGTAAGAAAAAGAGAGGACCCAGGGCTGCCTCCTGCAACACGCAGCTACCTTTATAAAAGATAGGTCAAAACTATCGGCAAACTACTTCATTAAAGAGCAACTGTTAGTACTATAGAACTGGCCTCTACAGAATGCAAGGTGGGTCAATTCCCTCCTAACTAGTCAAAATGTCTACCAAGCAAGTACAACATACTGGTCTTGCCCCTTACAAATTCCTGAAGTGAGGAAGGTTACTATTATTTCTGAAGAAAACCCACTGATTTTTGTGACCACCTCTTGCCGGATTTACTCTACACTAGTATCCCCAGCACAAATTGTGTATTATTACAAATCAGGACAAGTTAATCTTTTCAAAACGTCAAATGCTGTGCAATCTCGAAACACTGTTCCCATTTGCTTAAAGCCTTGTCTCAGTTAAATACATGGAACAGCCTTTTCTGTATCAACTGCTTGTCTTAGAATCTATGTTTTTCCCCTTAGAAGAGTTTCAGCACACACAGTGTAGCTAGTTCTAGCAACAAGCATGGAGAAGAAAGAAAGGATAAAGCGTTAAGATTTAATCATCTTTTATTTAAGATGATGCAACAGCTTTTCTGTAATATCTGTGGAACCATCACATGTGAAAATAAAGTACTAAAAAGTGCATCGTACATTCCATCACTACTGCACAGCACTATATTTGCACAAAGGCACATGACACATACGCAAGCACATCATACAGAGCTGCAGCCCAGCCCTTCTTTTCAACCACTGAATAACTGCATCTTGTCCAGTGAAGGAAGTTTGTGTTCTAAAATACTGAACTCTTAAAAAAAGTTATAAACAGTACACAGTAAATGCACCATGTTGTTCAAAGAAAAGCAGGACACAAAGAACAGGGCAGAGAAAAGGGGAGTAGGGCAGGGAACACAGGAATAGGACAGTGAGTAGACTCATCTAGAACAAGAATGAAAGTGGCAGAAGCATCACAGTACAGAAAGAAAGGTGAAAGATTTGGAAGATTCAAGTATCACCACTTCTTTTCTTTGTCAGTATACCTCAGAGACATTTAAGTATTTCAATTCTGGTCTAGTACTATCAGGCATAAACACACTACAACCTACACCACCGCCTCCAGTCAGCTCACATGACTCAAGCCTGTGCAGCGACTAAGGACTGCTATCTTATCGTTGACTCCACAGAAGAACTCTTTCTGAGAATTCATGAGGGTATTATTTTCCAGCTTATTCAATGTCTTCCTTTATGTCAGGGGAAAGAAGTGAAGTGGGGGAGATAAAAAGAATTAAGAACACAGCAACAAGAAGAATTAAATATTTTAACTGCCCTTCCAGTTCACAGGAAGAGCTGGGGACCTACTCTAGGGATCAAATATAGTTCCATAGTTAAGCTGACAAACAAGACTGCTGCTTCCTTTTTAATCTGTACCCAATACAAAACTCCAATTGGCCAGAGACACAAAAAATAGTCTCACAGGACAAAAAGGATTAAGAGGAGCCCCAAACAGGACTCAAGAGTTCAAAAACCTTTTATTATCACCTGAAATAATCTTACAACACATCTTCATGGAATGTGGGAAAACACAAAACCTTCCTTTTCCCCCCATTCCTCTGCCTAGATATTTAACAAGCTTATAGCATTCAGAGCAGTCAGTGCCAGAAGGGAATGGATTAGGAGGTCCAATGAGTTCATAGGTCACAAACACTCATATCAGGGCTTGCAGGCAGAAGTTCTAAAGAAGTCTCAAGAACAGTTCATAGAATCATTTGGTTGAAAAGGACCTTTAAGATTATCGAGTCTAACCATGAAAGTTGGAAAGGTGGTCCAACTGTGAGTTGCATTCTTACGTGCTAGACACAATGTACTCTGAAGTTTGTATATTTAAGGATAAATATTTGAATCTTCTCCTTCATGACCCCATAGATAAAACACCATGGAGCAGTACGATCAAGCTCCATGTAACATCCAAACAAAACATTCAGCAACGGATCTGAATTAATTCAGACTGCATTAAAAAGAATCTTTAAATCTGATATAAGCACGGTTCATTGACAAATGAGCAGCTTTCTCATTTAAAAACAGAACTTCACCATTGCACTTTCGTTGTGTGTCAAACACAGTTGAGAAATAACAGACCACGTACAATAATACAATTCACCAAGTTAATGACTAAAGCAATCAACATTTTAAAGAAAGTGTCTCCTAACTGGAGTGCAGTGCTTTCCTGTTTGCACTTTAAGTGACAAACAATAGACTCTTGTACCACTGATCAGAGATAAATACTCACCCTAGCAAATCTGGCTTAGAAGTTGTAGCCAAAACCTTAAAAGATTATCCCCCCAAAAATATATACAAACAAAAAATTGGTAACTCCGCAGAAGAGAGGAAATGTAAAGTAATTTCCGCATCCTTGTAGACACTTGATGTTAAGGCTTCCATTCCTACAATACTAGCAATCATAAGACATATCATTTGTGAACAAGTGTAAAGTAACAGTCGTTCTTCAGAACTATTAGAAGACTGTTCACTTTTTAAAAAGGTATGTTCCTGCATGAAAAAGGCAACCAGTACAATACCATTTTGGAAGTTAACTGCTAGTCATTAATCTTATGCTAGAAACATCTTTATTGATCTTCTGAAACAGGTAACTGAATTCACAAGGCCTAAGACATTTACTGGAAATAGTAACCTTCAGGCTCGCCAGTGCAAGGAAATGAAGCATGGAGAATTCTACACAGATGCAAGTACTTATTCTTTCAACAATCTCTGTGATGTACCCTATATGTACTTTCTTCAATCCAAGCTAAGGATAGGAGGGGGTCCACAAAGTGGTTCCTTTAAGTAAATTGTCCAACACCGACTGCTTTAATTTTCCATATTAAGGGGGAAAAAAAAAAAGTTTGCATACATTTCAGCTATATTCACGAGTACAAAAACATTTTCACATAGAGTCTTAGAAAGGGAGCAGAATTGTCATACCTACCTGTCACATTGTTGCATTATAGAAATTTCTTTAATTATTTCTTGAAGATCTGACTCCACGGGGACTTGTTTAATTGCTACAACTTGTCCAGACTCCTTGTGTATTGCTTTAAATACGCTACCATAAGACCTAAAAATAAAAGAGGGATTTTTTTTTTTTTAACAAGATAAACTGCTTCTCATTTCCATTATGCAGAAACTTTAAAAAGTAAAAGAAGCCATATGTTCATGCAGAAGTTTGAGGGAATTTTCAGGCTGCAAAAAAAATCTGTACTATTGGGACCTCAGGAAAGATACGTCCCTGAAGAACAAATCTTTGCCAAGACATAGCATATCTAACTCCAGCACAGGCACGGGCACCTTTGCTGCCTTAATAAACAAGGGACATTAAAAATGCATAACTACATTTGGGGAAGGATGGAAGTCTACTGATGCATGCATTTGCATTTACTATTAAAGCTTGTCTAGAGAAGCATTCCTCAGGACATTTACAGTCACTCTCTCTGTAGCTTAATATCATAGAATGGTTTGGGTTGGAAGGGACCTTGAAGATCATCTAGTTCCAACCCCCTTGCCATGGGCAGGGACATCTCCCACTAGACCAGGTTGCTCAAAGCCCCGTCCAACCTGGCCTTGAACACTTCCAGGGATGGGGCAGCCACAACTCCTCTGGGCAACCTAGTCCAGTGCCTCACCACCCTCATGGTCAAGAATTTCTTCCTAATTTCTAGTCTAAATCTACCCTCTTTCTGTTCAAAGCCGTTACCCCTTTCCTATCATTCCATGCCCTTGTCAAAAACCCCTCTCTCCATCTTTCTTGTAGGCTGCCAGAAGGTCTCCCCAGAGCCTTCTCTTCTCCAGGCTGAACAACCCAAATTCTCTCAGCCTGCGTCCACAGGAGAGCTGCTCCAGCCCCCGATCTTCATGGTTCTGCTCTGGACTTGTTCCAACGGGTCCATGTCCTTCTTGTGTTGGACCCAGACCCAACACAGCTCAACAATATTCCAACACATGCTTTATACACTGTTTCCCTCTGATCCTCGTAAAAATAGAATCATAGAATGAAAGAATGTTTTGGGTTGGAAGGGACCCCCAGAGCCCATCTAGTCCAACCCCCCGGCAGTGAACAAGGACACCATTACCCAAATCAGGTTGCTCAGAGCCCCGTCCAACCTGGTCTTGAATGTTTCCAGGGATGGGGCCTCCACTACCTCTCTGGGCACCCCATTCCAGTGTTTTACCACCCTCATCGTAAAGAATTTCCTCCTTATATCCAGTCTAAACCTACCCTGTTTTAGTTTAAAACCATTACCCCTTGTCCTGTCTTAGCTGCACTTACCCTTCACCAAGTTTCTCCAGAACATCAAAAACTTCTTCAGGCTGTTTAGTTAAACTATCTTCACTTAGCTTTTTCAGTTTGCTAAAAGAAAAAAAGTTATTTGTTTATTGCAGGAGGCAGGGAAGACACAGAAGCAAATTTTCATATAAGTGAGCAGAGAGAAAAAGTGTTAAAGAAAAAACACATTCCAATGAAAATAAAATGCCTAATTAAAGTGCAGCAATATCATTTTAATCAACCATCACATAAGATGGAGAAAGTTATGACAATTTTTGTCATTATCACTTTCCTACTAATGTTTGAATGGGACCGATTCACTGTCCAAACCACTTACTTGCTAAAGTAGAAGCAGCCAAAAAATACAGTAAAGCTCACCTTTTGTCAAAAAGCAACCAGCATGCAAACACATGCTCTTTCCTGCCTAGACAGAGTACACCATGTTGTTATCTAAGAAAGCATAAACCAATCCTTCACCCACATGAAGTATCCACTTTCTAAACTATACCACTCATAAGCCAGTGAACCATATCAAGTTAAGAGCAGAACCCAGAGTCAAGATGATATGGGAGCGTATGGTAGAGCTCCACCTACACAGGTGGTAGCAGAACACTGAACTCCCAACAGTTGAGTACTCCAAGAGTTCTTGGGGCTGTCCCTTTCACATTCCTGTGAATGGGGTGCATTCTCTGTGAACGGGGTTCATCTCCGTGAACAGGACAGGTACAACAAAATAATTACAGAGCACAACCCTATTTTACCCTCAGTTTTCTCTCTCACAGCCTCAAATCACTCAGTACCATCCTGCCATTTCTCCCAGTGTCTTCAACCCACTCTTACCACTATCCTTTGACCTTTATGAGCAGTCTTAGCCTTTCCCTGGTCTCCAGCATTCCCAGCCAGCCTGCCCCTCAGACTCCTGGCAGATCTCAGAACACAACTTGGCTGCAAGCTTGTGATGGAGCTGACACTGAACATCGCACAGGAAGATATAACCACACACACATTGCGGTGAAGCCGGGTGGCTGCAACATGTAAATCCTTCACCGTAATAGTTATTCAAATCTTGCAGCAAAATTCCCTATAAGTTAATACTATATGATAGCCAAGGGTACTATTAAAGTAGAAGATGAGTTGAAGAATAGCTGGTGCTGTAGCGTTAGATCTAGACAATGTATTCCATATGCAGGAGGAGGAAAAAGGACAAAAGAAATGAAACTTTGAAGCACAGCAGATCACCAAGAACTTATGGAAAACATGTTATTCTGTGACACTTCCCTGGAAATGAATACAAAAAGAGGATGGGAGGAGGGCACGGACAGAAAAGACTGTCAAACCTAACACTGGAAGAATAGCGTTCAAAAGAAACTCCCTCATATTAAAGTGGTGCAATTCTGTGATATACAGAACTAAAAAAAAATTGAAGTGGCTGATGAAGGAATTCTGAAGTCAGAAGAGACTTGTTACGGCAAACCATCTAAGTAAAGACAAAACTTTAAAGTAACTGTATGAGCACACAGGTCATATGGATTGGTGTTAAACAAGGAAAGCAAGGCACGGGGAGGAGAAGAGGGTGTACACATTTAGAATTCAAAGAACTATTTTAGAGATGTAGCAATTATATAAATACAAAAAGCAACCACAATCAGTAAAGAAAGGTGCATGAATTGCTGTAAAGACCATGTAGTTTGCTATAGCAAACAGGCAGGAAGCTGGAAAGCATGTGTGTTTAAGGGGGAATAAAAATCTCTGCGACAAAGGAAAGGCACAACTTATGATCTTGAAGAAAAACAGCAGAAAACTCAAATAAGAGCAGATAAATAAAGTCTGTAAAAGTAGCCTACAAATCAAAACACAGGAACATATAACAACTCTTCTTCCTTTTTCACCCTCTCTCTGCTTGTTAGAGACTAGAAAGCAGAAAGATGGAATTTGAATCTTGCAGGGAAGCACATATTTCATTAATGAACAAGTTAAGACAAATAAGAAAGGGGGGGGGGGAAGATGTTGCAAGGAGGTATTAAAGAAAAAAATCATTAATTTTGCTTCTTTTGTTTCAACTCCTTTTTCCCCCCCAACCTCTGATCAGGTTGTTACCTGCATCCTTAAGAGCACTGTTCACAGAATAAGAGGTACTGCAATCATCCTCTGCTTGCCACCAACAAAAAGCATGCAGTGTGTTTATGATAATAGCAGAGCCTCAAAAAATAAAATGCATGACCATTAGCCGATTCTCTCACTTGACTGAAAAGCTGCATAGCAGGACATACTCAACAGAATAGTGGAGGGACTGAACTTTCTTGTAACTGGAAGAAAAGAGAAAACATACAGTGGCATCAACCAAATATGTCTAAGTGGGAGAACACTTCCTCCTGCTCACCAAAACAGCAATGCCTGCTAAAATGAGAAGGAGGGGAAAAACAAAAGGGGGCGGG
>KL262415.1:6244-23741 GCA_000699545.1 Podiceps cristatus | reverse complement strand
ATATATGCATATATATATATATTTTTATATTTATTTTCTTTCCTTTTTTTAAGTTCCCTGGCTATATTTATCCTAAAACATTTTACATTCTGAATAATAAAACATAATTTTGCAAATAATATTTTTCTTAGTAGGAAAGAAAGCATCCACTTGATTTGATTTTCTGTACTGACTTCTATTTAATGTGTCATACAGCTCTCACACACAGCTGTCAGGAATAGGTGAAATATTTATGTACTACTGATTGGAAGTGCACTTACAGAGCCTTATTTGAGGCTCTCTAATAAAAAACGAGAAAGCACTTCAAAATTTAGGCTTAGAAAGTAGTTATAATCATAAAGATTTGAAGAAGCTCTGAGCTTACATATACATCATCTCAACAGTGCAAGTACTGTCTACTTAAACAGCTCTGCTGGGTCCCTAAACACTGTCTAAACAAAGTGTAGCACATACCTGATCCTGCAAATATACACGGGAACATACATCATGACCAATTTAACAAGATTTGCATTTCCCTTTTTTCAGAGAACATTGACTTTCGTATTTGAAAGTTCCTTCTAAAACACTAATTCTCAATTATATTTTTTAACATTGATCATTCATGTACAACAGCATAAAACTATGACATCTTTATCCACAGGCTAAAGCCTCAGAACCATAAAGTGAAAGAAATTGTTCTAAACGTATAGATTTCTGGATCTACAATGAAGTGCAGAGTTGATTTCTGGAAGTCACAGCACTAGGCAAGGTATGCCATGCCTCCTTTACCAACTTCCAAGTTTACCGCTCTGAATTTTGCAGTAGCTATTGTTTGCAGAACAGCTATTACAGTAATGGTTCAACTTTTTCTTCTACTATTAAGTAAAAAACCAAAACCAAACCCACAAAACCCCAAAAAACTCCAAAAAGCAAATTCCCCAAAACCTACAAACACTAACTTGTTCACTACCTTTGTGGCCTGAAAGTACAACCCCTTCTTTAGAGTTGTCAGCTATACATATTAAAAGCTCTCATTGCAGTGCAGAATTCTTTGATCTGAAACCATGCTTCAAAGGATTATCTTAAAACTTGCTTGGAATTAAAACATATGGGAGTGTATAGATAATACTTTGCAGAACCCCATTACCTCACTGACTTATAACTGTGTTGCTATCAATTGCCATACGGTAAGACAATTCATCTTTTCTTTGAGTCGAGGGCAAGAAAGCTAGCCCAATTAGAAAACTAATGAAGGATCCTTCAAACTAGGAAACAGCATATTATGTGTGCAATGAAGAGAAATGAATGGCAGAAGCAACAGCACGTTAATGAAATAATTTTAACACATCACGTGTATTTCTTAAAAATCATTAACAAAAGGTCAATGTAATGTTCAGTCTGCTAAACAAAGGCTTCAGAATTAGGAGCTGCTGCTTGGAATGGAACAGAAAGTCACATATAAATAATATTTACTATTCAGGAAAAAAAAAAACAACCAACAACAAACAAACAACCCACAAACTAAAACAGGTTATTAAGTATTTTGTTCCTCTGACAGATAACTAGATGAGAACCCTGATAACTAGAGAGAGCTGGGATCCTGGCTAGGACAGTAGCTGCAGAGTGTGAATATTCTGAATAGCTAGCAGTCAGGCTACACAGATAGTGTATCTGAAAGCTATTAGGTTAACTTTAGTCTGTAGTCACTGGTCTACCCATGCTTCCTTCAGAATTGGTCAAGAGAGAAGACAGACACAAAAGCAAAAGTCACTTCTGGATGACTTGCAAGGAAACGAAGGGAAACCAGCTGCCCTAAATCAAAGTTCATCCTTGTGAATAGCCTCACCTCACAGAAAGACACCACCACCCCGGAAGAGATCAGGTAACACCAAAGTTCATCTAAGAAAATGAATATGTATGCCTCTTGTCAGAAAGTTAGTTTCCCCCTTTTTTTAAAGTCGTTTTGCAAAGTACTCAGATTTCTAAAAAGGGAGAAAACCAGAGCCTTAAAAAAAAAAAAAAAAAAAAAAAAAAGAAAAAAAGTCAGGCCCAAACCGTATCAGAATACCACCACCTAGTGACAACATGAAACACCACAAATTCTTGGCACTCATAAAAACCAACTACAGCATTGTTTGTATTCATATTAAATTGCTACACTTCATGTAAGAATCACAGTCTTTAAAAAAGGATAAGAAAAATCTACCTCCCAATATCTTCCTACTGTGGATAATTGTGGCAAGAGAAGAGATTAGAATAAGAAGAAAGGTTTAAAGGGGAATATGTAGACGTTCAAAGAAGAGAGATCATTTCACTGGTATTCATACCAGTGGTGGCCAAGAACAATTCCAGTTAATAACTCCTGCACTATTTGGAGAATATTCCATACTGTAAAAGTCAGACCTCTGAGTATAATCCTCAAACTACCTGACAATTCCTCAAGTTTGTAATTCAGTATGTTCTTTGTCACTGATAAAATTATTAGCAGCAACTTTAAAATGGTTTAAAATATTTTTAAAGATTCACTTATTAATTGAAAATTTCTTATCTAAACAGCTGAAGAAGAGGTAAAGTGGCTTTACATAAATTCTGAATAAAAATGTAAGGCAAGTGCCATTTGGAAAATTCAATTTAGTAAATGTGTTTCCTTATGATAAAAGCATCACCTATCTAGCATTCTTCCTATTCCTGCATTTTGTCTCAATCTTCTCACTGTTGCTTCACTGCTGTCCCTGCAAATACGCCACGAACCACATCACATCCATTGCTTTCTGCAGTTCTTTAGCACCACTTTTCCTCCATGCCCAGGGACACCTTTCCCGCCCCTCAGTTTCAGAAGTTCACCTACTGATTACACCTAATCACAGAATTACCTGAAATTTCTTTCCATTATGTTTACACATGGAAAAATATCAAGCAGCCCTGGCAGTCAACTCTGTACAGCACTAATGTCAAACATTCCAACTTGTAGTCGCTTGACCAGAGGAGTTTAAGACAAGTGACCAGTAATCAAACCAGAAAAAACAACTTCAGAAAACAGTCAGCAAAAACCATTCAGTTCTTGTTATTTCAACACCTGCTTCTACATGAGAAAGTCATAGCACTGGCAGAAAGGAAGCTGAAGACTACAGCCAGAGAGAGACAAAATACAGGAGAAATGATTGAAGGGGAAAAGAAAAGATGTCAAAGAGGATTGACAGACAAAGGAAATGTGACAATGTATCCAAAATTCAGTCTTCCCTAAGATGTTGTGAACAGTACAGGCTGTTCTTTGTCCTTTTTAATAGACTACACAAATCACTTTGTAACAGATACTGATTATAGACTTAAGACAGTGAATAAGCTGGGTTTGACTGTAATTATCCAAAGGACTTGAAAAGAGAGGGCTCCCAACAGTAGTTAAGTCCAATTACCCAACTGGTGATAAACTAACAGGACACATAATACTGGATTCTTAAGAAAAGATCACTTTCTGCTCCTCCTCTCCCCCCAAAGAGAGACAGATGTTTCTATGGGAGTTCTGGTTCTGGAATTTTAGGGCAGAATTGACTGAAAACCTGAATGTGGAATATTACTGTGTACAAAGAGAGCTCAGTATTCTCAGGAAAAAAAAAAATCCAACTTGGATAACTAATGAATAAGGTCTACCAGAAAGATAATCTGAAAGACAAATGAGGGAATGAACTGCAAGATTTTTTAAAAAATATATTAAATTGCAGAACAGCAAATTATCCCAATGTAAAGAATCAGATTGATTGATAATAAACTAACAATTCAGATTGCTAAATCATAATCAAAAAGAGAAAACTAAAAATAGCAAAGAGAACATATGGATAAAACTAGGAAGGCTAATTACAACAAATTTCAGTTAGAAAGGAGGGGATAAATGACCACAGTGTTCTATACATGCAGCATGAATCAGGCTAGAAATTGACTTGTAAAATGCAAATGAAAATGATACAAAGAAAACACATGTACTCAAAACCAACTTTGCTTTAATTCAAAAAAAGGTAAATGATGCCATATACTCAAGAAGATTAACAATGAGATGATGGTGTCAGCTGTAAAAAAAAAAAAAAAAAAACCAACAAAAAAACCCCACTGTAAATAGGACAGATGTGTTCAAGCTCGCAGATCCTAATGAAATTCATTGTATAACACTTCAGTAGCTAGACAAAATATATCTCTGAACTACTAATGATTACCTTACGTATCAAAGATAAAGGAAGTGTCGGGAGACTAGAAAAAGGAAAACAGGGTACTTACCCTAACAAAAACAACAACAAAAAAAAGACAGAGGAAACACCCAGGAGAAAGGATGATTTTAATCTCCAAAGGGTCTTGAAATAAATTAGTAATCAATTTGCATGCACTAGGAAGAACAACAACAACAAAATCAAAAAAGCAGCTAGTATAGGCTCATCAATAATAGACTGCAGTAATCCAATCTAAAAGCCCTGACAAGAAGTCTACCAAATAGGGGTGAGAAGAGTTAGATACAATATCCAAATGACATTCTGATAAGTCTGGTGCTGAAGTACAGCCTGTATGGAATCATAATCAAGTGAAAGTCTAAAAAGTCTCAAAAGAGATTATTCTACTTGTTCATTGTCAAACCAGAGCATTTTGATGCAGGTCTTACATGGATCTGTCTTAAATCTCAGTTCGAGTCAGTACTTTCAGTGGTGACTTAGATGATGGAAAATCCTTGTAAAAAACATGCTGATGAACCTGAGATGGACTTTGTAGCAGTGGGAGAGAGCATGTGAGTGCTTTCAGAATTCAGTGTTCTTGCTTTCAGATCATCTCTGTAGATGCAGTGTAAAAACCACAAAAGCCCCCTAATCTCCTTGGTGGTCCTCCACTGGACTCGCTCTACGACATCAATGTCTTTTCTGTGTTGGGGAGCCAAAAACTGGACACAGCACTATAGAGGTGGTCCCACAAGTTCCATACAGAAGGAAAGAACCACCACTCCCCTCCACCTCCTGGCTACCCTCCTGCTATGCAGCCCAAGATGCAGCTGACCGTCTTTGCCAGAAAGGCACACTGATGACTTGTGCAACTCACTGTCCACAAGGACCTTAAGTCCTTTTCTACAAAGCTGCTTCTTAGCCAGCCAGCACTGCCCTGTGCTGCTGCATGAGCCGATTCCATCCCAGAGGCAGGACTTTGCATTTGCCTTTGGGGAATTTCATGAGGTTCCTGTCAGTCCATTTCTCTAGCGTGATGTGGCTGCTTGTAACAGTGCAGCCCCATCTCCAGTGCATTGACCAACCTTCCAAACTGGCAGGGACTGCACTCGCTTCCATCATCCAGGTCATCGGGTACCTTATAATTTCAACTTGTGGCTGATAATCCTGTATTTGCTGATACTAACATCAAAGATTTTGTGCAAGTATGTTTTATTTACACTTCAGGTCTGCTTAAATCAAAGGAGAGTAAACAAGGAGACTATCAAAAAAAAACCAGAGCATATTCCAAATCTGTAGGACAGCATCTCATAGTACTTAAAAATTATGAACAAGCATAAACTAGAACAACTTACTCATTCCTGAACATTCTCTGTCTCCATCCCACACATTAGAAACAGCATGCCCCGTCAACAGGAGGTTAATCAAGCTTTGGCTATATAACAGAAAGAAATAGCCTATTAACAGGAACATACAATTTATTTCTGAGAAAGTGGTTATCTGTAGCAAATGAAAAAATTATTGTATTACCCGGACAGCTAAAAAGACATTCTCTAACTATATTCTTTTAATTAGCATGCATTTATAATTCAGCTAATATCATCTCCACTCTTTCAACCAACAACTCAATATAAAAATGGAGCCCTGAATTTGAGAATTATTCCTCTAAAAATTCAGCAATAACAGAAGCATTTCCTTAGAACCGATGCACTAAATGGAGTAATCAGTGAAAAAGGCACACTATGTTAAGTGCTGTTTTTAGCTATTCTAAAGTTAAAATTGAATCTTTGTCATAATGTCAATAATTTCTAAAAGAATAATCAGTTACATAAACATAAAAAATTAACCCACTAATCTATTAAATGGTAGTGACCATATTTTGCACCTTACCTTCCATGACCATAAACAGGATCTATCAATGGCTCAGTTGCATCTTCAATTTCGTTTTTTATGTTTTCAATACCCTGCAGAAAAATTACAAAAATTTTTGCTCCTTTAAGGAATGAACTGCAACATTTACAACAGCAGAATGCAACAGTAAAACATTTGAAGGCTGCTGTTCTTATATGAATTGATACCTAAACACGCTGCTTTCTCTCGATAAGAGATGTTAGGGATATACAAGGAAGAATATTTCCAAAATCTGTAATTGTCCCAGATCAAGGGAAAAAAAAAAATGTACTGCAACATGAATGAAGATACCATTCCATCTATTTATCTAGATTTGACTTAGGTTTATCAGTTTAGTGTTCACCTTTATACAGAAGAAAAAGGGTTATATGATCAAACTTTCTCTTAAAGAAGCAAAACAAACATGCACACACACAAAATATCAAACGACCCACAAACCTTTGTTAGTATTACAGAATACAGAAATAGCAATACTCCAAATCTGTTTGTCCACACTGAATATTGATCCCAAACTGCATCCTTCAGTTCTGGGAAGCTTTTGAATGCTCGTTTGCTAAAGACAAAAAAACCCAACAGAAAAGGAGAACGTAATTAGATGAAGCATTAGAATAGTGTCATAAAGCACGAACAAGAACTACTAATACCGAGCATGAAGCAGAGCGAATCTGGTTTTATATACAGAATGACACAGCAGCTGTTCTGGAGTTACTATAACTGCCACAGAGTCTCCATCAGAAGAAGATAAATAATTCTGGAGCAATGTGAAAAAAATAACATAGTTTTTATATGCAAACACTAACCATAAAGTTACATACACTTGTGAAAGAGCTGAGTGGCTTGAGCCAGTAATTCTACAAAACATTGTTACTGAAATAGCAAATAAACTGTATGTCACCAAAATAACGTTTGCATTATATAGCGTTCTTAAAGACATTCAGTCCATAAACAGTGAAGAAAACAAATTCCACTTAACCAGGTATGACTATCTTTCAGGTTTCTGAAGCAATTATTACATTTCCCAAGATAATTTGAGTTTGTTAGACTCTAGCTTTGGAAAAAAAGAAAATATTCAAAACCACGAGCAGTACATTAACATTTGGGAAAGTATCTGGTTGTATAATAGAGCTGCTGCCTGTATGATAAGGTAACACCAGGTGATCATACATTTAAAGAGAAAGGGAAAAAAAAAAAAAAAAAGAGGAAAGGAAAAGATCCATCAAGATTTCAGTGAAGTAATACGCTTTCTATTTCTTCAGATATTTAGAGCTAAATACTGCTTTCCAGAACACAAACATTTTTGATTTAGTAATTCAGATCCCACTCTCTGCTTATCTTACACAAACTTAGGTACATTATTTTCTTTTGGATTTCTTGCAATCTTTTAGTAAGTATTGTTTACAAAAGAAACAAACATCTGCAAAAATATAGCCATAGATGGGTTTACTCTGGCTAACACTTGAGATTTTTAAACTACCTTTCATTATCAATAGAGTACGCAAGGCATACAAGGTACGCAAGGCAAAGCCAGTTCTGAACTCCACCACTCAGCTTGCTCTAAAGGTGTATGCCACAGTGTGAGGAAGACAGAAAAATTGAAGTGGGTACCATAAGCCCAAAGATCGAGGGGGTGAGTGAGAGGGAGGGAGAGGGCAGGAAATTAGTGTTTCGATCAGATAAAGTTATAATAATTTTATATTCTCCTCCTTTCCTCATATGACAATGGGCTTAAAGAACAAACTATTATTACTACTGATACAATAAGCAGTAGTTATATTTCAGTTCTAATTAGTAACATTTTTAATCTCAAGTATTTTTTTGAAATTCTGTTGCTGTTTATTTCCTCTTTGAGGATTTATTTGTATAACAATTACAACTGTTCACTGTGAAAGTGACTATTACCTTTAAAGAGAAACTCACTGGAACAATAAGCTCTACATTTACACCCCAAAAAGAGAACAGTGTTTAAAATATGAAACAAAAACCAATCTTGCACATGAAACATTATTATAAATGTTTCTGATGTTGTCTCAAATCAGGAAAAATACTAAAGATAATTTTTTTCAGTATATATATCACAAGTATTTCAGATATATCACCTGTGAAGACTGTGCATAAAAAAATGAGGAGTAACATCTTAAACCCAAATGTGAATCTTAATAAGTTGTGTTCGTATACTTGAAATCCTCAAGTTATTCAGCCAATTTTGCACATTACATTGCTCCAGTTTTATTTTAAAGCCTAATGGTTATGCTCAAAGTCATATTCCATCTTAAACAGTAAAATGCAAAGAAAAACCATCAAAACCCCCAAACCAAAACTTGAAATCCAAGTTTAACCTGACACGTACCACATAAAAAGTTCCTCAATATATCCCTTTCTGGGTTATGAATAATAGTGTCACTTCAAAATATTGTATTTTAAATGTTCCAACATATTACTTACTGAATTAATGCATGAAATCGCTCAAAGCCAAGCTCTTCGACAGCCAAGGCAGCTATACACAAGAGACACTTTTCAGCACTACACATGGCAAAAAAATGACACAAGATACACAGAGCAAGCTAGTATAGTTTCAAGCATTAATTATATTTTTAATCCTCCCTTGACAGTTAATTTTTTCAACTGATTAGTATAAACTAATTTACTGCAACATTAAGATTCCACAATACAAATTAGTGAGAACATGTCTACTTGGACTAATCAATTTACTAAAAGCATAAAGCCACTGGAGTGCGTAAACTTGAAAATATTTGTCAAATACTAAGTTGTCGATTTTGTACAAAACATGGCTGTCACAAAGTCATCAAGCATATGCATACTATAGATATAATTTTGCTGGTCAACAAGAAGTATTATCTCCTAGAAAAGCAAGCACGATTATTTGGTTCGTTTTATCAATGTAGGTATGCTGTATTTTTTCTTCAAATATACATTTTTGTTACTGAAATTTGGCATTTTTTCCCCCTTTGAATGCTTATTTATTACAACCAAATGAGTAGAATCATTCTACACAGTGTTACACATCCTGTTTTTAAAGAAATTATCATTATTTTCTTTTATTAATGAATAAATAGCCTTTCAAATAAGTGCTGTGTTAAAGACAGAAAAAAAATACAGCATTAGTGTCTTCCCAAGTTCAACACAGGCTTTATACCTTTGTTCTGCTCACAACATTTGCAAACCAAGGACATGAAATGAACTTTTAAAATCAATTTTTCTTTTACTAACAGGAAGTTATACTCACCAGTTATGTAACTATCAAATTCTATAAGCATTCAAATATTAAGACTGTAGCAGTCTTTAGTGCCCTCTACGTCCATAAGGACTTTATCATCCTGCTAGTAGAATAATACACAAAACAGATATACCTGCTTTCTGATAAAGGTGACTTAATACTGAATATTTACATAATGTCTGATTATCTAGCTACTGAATTTGATTGCACACAATTCATTAAAGACCTGAAGTCATTAGGGCTAATACTACTGATCAATCCTCCCCACAAGAATTCCAAAATGGGCTTTTTTATGGCCTTTCTGATTTTATTTTGAAAGATGCGCTTGATTTGCCTATCTGCAAATACAACTGATTGTCCAGCAACAGAATACTTTCATTTTCTACTTCAGAAATAAGGCAGCAGTAGTCGTAAGAGTGTTAGTTTTTGTCTTTTGAAAAACTACAAGGAATTGCTAAAATTAGGTTACCAGGAACAAAACTAGACTTAAGAAAATGTATTTTTAAGTCATTTTTAAAAAAATATGAAACAATGAAGCTAAATTGCAGAAAATGCTACAGGAACTAACCCAGCTGCAGGAACGTATGTTTTGTAAGCAGGAAGTTAGAGGGACTAAATCATATAAAGCAATCTTTGAACCTGGGAACTTGCTCTACAACAGCCAACGCATGGCCAACAAGTCACTGGTATGCACCACAAGAGCAGATGAAAAATGCTATTGCATTCAGTAAGTGTGCTCAAATCCACCTTTTGTTCACACAGCAGGATGAATAGCAGTTTCATTCTGTTACTACATAACACAGTGAAATGGAAAGAGAACTACTATTTGAAACAAAGAGAAAGAAGTAGAAATCCTAAAGAGAAGTGTAGCTATACATAACCCAAACAAGGCTAAAGAAAGACAGTGCTTAGTAGAGAGGAAAAGAACAAACAGCAATAGAACATGAGCCGTATGAGAAATACAATTGTATAGAAACTCTTTAGAATGATACTCTATCATGATGTGTCTAATCATAATTCATATTTTTATTATAAATACATTCCCATATTCAATTCCCAAATAGCATTAGCCTGCCATGTGGAATTGTATCTGTAACACTCCCACACATACATAACTCATCTCTTAAGTCCTACCAACTATGATAATGCCTGTTTCTATTTTTATTCTTTACAGCAACCAAGCAAGAAAAAAAAATGAATTCCTTTGCACTAGCAGTAACAGAACTCTGCATTATTAACCATACCTTCTTCTCCATATCCTTGACCCAAGCCTAACCAGGCAAGAAGCTGGTCTATAGTTAAATAGCAGGATAGAAAAGAAAAAAATAACACCACCACAACAGAAACCAAACCCTGACAAATATACCTTAAATAAGGAAGAATATTGCATTAGACATATAGGGTAAAATGCTGTTTGAACTGTAGAGTACATACAAGAGGTACATTCAGCATCTAGCAGGGAACATAGAATATGAACAATGAAAGAGATTAACATCGCTCATGACAAAAGCAGACGGTTTGTAGTAAATGTATCCTGCTCTTCCTATGCACATTCCATGGTATTAAGGACAAGTCAGGCAGAACTTGTGGACTTGTACAGAAATATGAAAAATGTAGATATGTAACAGAATGGATTAATTCATTGAGTGTTGAGAGTAATTAATTAAGAGATTAATTCATTGAGTGTTGAGAGTAATTATTAATCGAGTATGTGTTTTAAAAGACTTTCTGATGACTATTTTGTACAGTTAAAAGTTGTTTAGAATAAGGCAATATATTACTAAACAGGACAGTAAAAGCCTATTGATAACTAGGTGCTGCTTCACTTTTTCTTCAAAGGAAACTTTATAACATGAGCAAGAGCTTCAGAGAAAACTGGAAAATCCACAGAAATAAGGAATCTCAGAGTTACAACTACCTTATTATCTTGCAAAGGAACATTCTTTTTTGAAAAAATCCAAACAAACCCCACAAAAAACACCAACAAAACAAACAGAAAAGTTGTAGAAACAACTTTCTATATAATACTTATTCTTAAGGAAACCCCCCCAAACTGCTCACTTTGGAACTCTTATGTGGTGACCCTCTGGTTTTTTTAATTAACATTTTAATTGTTATTGTTTGGGCCTTCTAAAGCACTTGGAGCATTTGATAGAAGCCGATGAAGATGACTTGTAACATAAAGAGCTCCAGCACTACTAATTGCTCTAGCTAGCTGCAAACGTATAGATCTACTTGTACAATTCTGACTTTGTAGTTATGCCACAAACTGCCAAATAACACATTACTTCCATCAAGATGGCACCTTTATAAGCATGTTCTTGAAGAGTTTTTCATACTACTTAAGGGACACATTGGAAACAAAAACTAAAAGAAAAAGAAGCTTCTCTTTTAACACATTAGATAGCTCCTATTAAAAGTTTAATAAATACACATCTCAATGATCACGTGTGCACAGACTTTCCATGCCACTGGCTCCGCAGCAGTTAGATATGACTGGATGACATATCTTAGTGCAGTAGATGATGTTCAGCAGATCCTTCATGTTAGTAACTAATGAAGGAACCAAGAAATTTGCAAGAAGCAGGTAACCAAAAAATTCTAACCTGCAAAGAAAAATCTGTTAATCTACCAGAAGGTAATTTGATTACGTTGTTTTGGTACTGCATAGAATCAAACAAAGGGAAAAAGGCTACTTGTCCATAACAGGGGATCCAGAATATTTTAGAACAGATAGAGCTTTGCAGAATTTCCTACAAAAGCTTTTCTGAAATAAAAGAAACAAGTGACAAATTAAAATATTCCTTCAGTGTTAGGAAGCATGCAGATTTTTTCCAAATTAAAGGCAGATCAGGTCCTAGTAAAATACAAAATAAAATTGAAAAGATCATGGAAATTGCTCAAATTCAAGAGAAACACATACATTAGAACTCCAGTGATAGATAGCACATTCCTTTGGACAAGTAGGATCAATGTCTCTAATTACAACAGACAAAAATCTGTCTATTGCTAACCGAATCACAAAGGCGAAAAACCCATCTGTGTAATAACAAAAAGCAGTGGCCCCTCAAAAACAATGTAATACTTCACTAAGTGATGGATAATTCAGTATAGAAATACATCTTACAAGGCTGTTCCTCTTGGCGGCTAGATTCTGCCGGACTTTCAGAAATACTAGCAGTTTCTTCAGTTGTTTTTCCTCTTATCCACGTTGCCAGAGAGTATGACTCTGAATTATCAGAGCAAGCCATTTCCAAAATATCACATAATGTGTGACACAGAAGGTTCTTCTGTTCCTCTTCTGAAAGATCAGAAATCTAAATGAGTTCAATTGCTGCTAATCAGTATCTTATATAAGCTACTAGTATCTTTTTTATACATTAATGTTATCTGAATAACTGAGTTTATTACTTTTATCTTATTATTAATGTTAATTGCTGTTTGACTATACTAGACCAAAGAATTATAAATCTGTCTTTAGCAAAATATGGTTTAAGATGATTTCTAATCCATTCCTTTTCCTAATAATAGATTTCAATTAAATATTTATAGAACACATAATTATTATGGACAGGCAGAGACCTCACAAATGGGAGTTTAGAAACATGGAGTATACATACTATATGCCTCATAAAATGGCTTGGGAGCACACTTAAACAGAAAGAAAGTGTAAAATATTTTAAATTCTTTGTTCTGGGACTTACTTTACAAATAATTAAAACAGAAAAAAAAGAGAGGAAAAAATAGGTCTCAGTACCTGGACAGTCTCTCCAAGTAGACTTTTCACTGGTAAAAAGCCTCTTCAAAAGGAATGCCTTTGTTATCAAAGCAAAAAATAATGTTAAAATGCAAGACGACACTAACTTTTACATTATGTCACAAGCTCTATACCAAAGCACTTTTGAATGTTATTAGAAGTGTTTCAAGCTTCCCATTGTTCAGTAAGAGTCCCTGAGCCTGCACTGTTCAGTGATTTTTCCCATTCAAAACAAGTACAAAGGTGGCATCATATCCATGTTCAACATTATTGAGTTTGAACATCAAGTACCCTTCAAATACATAGAGTGCATACTTACCTAAACATCTCCAGACTCACAGGACTGCAGTAATGGAAGCAAAATATTTTGCAATATAATTGATGAGTAGTAGAAGACAACTCTAGTCACTCAGACAAACCCCTTCAGAAGTTAAAACACCCACCTCTTTAACCATTGCAAGTCATCATTCACAGATCAAAGAAAAACAAAGCAGGGATATGGAGATGCATAGGTTTCCATCAACACTAATTAAAAAAGGGTTTTCTTTTAAAAAAAGAAAAAGATATGCTCCAAGTTACAGAGAAGGAACAACAGAAGGATAAACTTCGGGAAGTAGGCTCTTAGTCTTTCTAATTACTCTATTAGACGCTGTTTCAGCTATTTGCAGCACCTTACAAATAGCTGCTTCAACTTTTACTTCTTTCCTGACAAACCCGTCCTGCTCTCCCATCACAGATCTTTCACACACCTTTTTTAGCAATTCACAGCAGCAGTAGGCACTTCACGATCTGTTTGATCCCTTCCTCCTTCCCCAGCTGGAACTCAGATCACCTTTAAATATGCTTTAACTACCTAATTTCAAGTAAGCTGAACTACATATAAATCTGGAAATACACTGTCTATAAGAATATTTGATATGGTAAAGACTTGGCACTGCCTTTAAGGAGCCAGCCGGTCCTTTTCTTTACGTTCTCCACACCCCTCAAATAAAAGACTTGTAGTTCTAACATCAGAGACCAGACACACTACAGCTGGTTTTAAGACCACAGAACTAGGCAGAGCATTGTTACAGAGTGCAATTTGTAATAAAATATTTTTCTATTGATTTTTTACAACCTAAACAAGTGGTGCTCCTTCCTGTGGTACAAGTCTTTTGGTGAGACTAGCACTTAAGAGTGTCTTGAAGTAACCATAACAGAGGATTTATGACATTACACACACCAGTGATTCAAACAATTCCACAGTGTCACCTGTCTGACCCAGATACCTTCCAGTTCACGACTGGATTAACTCTTCTATGTGACTTCAATATGTCCCCTATCAGTGGACAAGGCCTCAACTCAGACCTAGACATACCTACAGAATTTGATCTGTGTGTAAGAGGAGTCAAGCGCAGGTTACCAGAAAAAGTAATTTGGCCCATGACTCAATGTCTGCCTGTGTCTACAGGGTGCTCGTAAAAGAATGAAGAGCAGATTAGACAAACAGCTCTACAAGAATGGACTCAACCTACAGGCCACAGCAGTCAGAGTTGCCCCAGAAACAGCATTTCAAAGAGAATGCACATAGTCTACAAGACACAATGGAGTGTCAAACAAGAAAATCACGATCACAACAGGTTGAGCGCATCTGAAGCACAAGTGAAATCCTAAACATGTATCCAGAATACGTTCACCTGACGTACTTCAGTTATTCTGCTAACCTTGTTAGGTTTGAAAATCGATTACTTCAAATATTTCTACTACAGTTTGCTAAAGCAACCATTGTGACACAGACATCACTCTTCTTAAAGACAAGGAATTTGAAAGACGAGAAAGGATTAGGATTACATTTATACCTGATTTTTTACTTCCCCCCTTTGTCTTGCATTCCCCACTTTAAAGTTACCTCTGCTTGGATCAACCTGCTGCACCTCCTCAAACAAATCCTCTTCTGCAAAATTATTTCAAAATTCAAAATCAGCCTATCTCTGCCTTTTTACTGAGGTTTTTGTCTCCTCCACACTATAACTATGAAATCAAAACACAACTGATAGGCATTTTTTTTTTAAATATTTATTTTAGTTCCACATATATAGAGAAAAGAACAAATTTTGGGCTTACTAATTTTAAACCATTCCTATAATAAATGCATCTTACCTGTACAGGTGCAATCACTGCACAAGGGCCACCTTCAAATTGTTCTAATGCAGTTGATTCAGATTCACTAAAGACAAATCCTGGCAAATAAAAAAGACTATATTTAGTGAAATATGTAAACAAGCACATGTTTATGTATACTCTTTCCGTAACAGAAATGACATCTGATTTATTCACCTTTAAAGATCAGGTAAGTTTTCAAGATTTTTTTTCCCTGATAATGCAACAGAATGTGGTTAAACTATCTGAAGGAAAAAAAGTCATGAATGCAAGTGAGAGAAAAGAAATCAATTATCTATCTCAGTGATGAAGTCATGACCACAAAGGGCCAACAGCTAAGCTTTTAAACAAAAGGATTTTTAACCGTAAAACTGTTACTAGAGCACATAGGCTGGATACTTAAACCATTTTTTAAATTATGGTTTATTTCTTATAAACAAATTAAAATTGTTTGTAAGTGATATTTTGTCTCATTTAGAAAAAAAATATCTTTGGATCTTCACTGAATGTGCGTAATACATTTCTATTCCTTATGAAGGGCACAATACGCCTCCCACTGATCTCATTTTTGGCCTATCAGTGCTTCCTATTAAGACTGAAATATGGTGAGTAACTCAAATAAATATTCACTTGTAACCACTGAAGCAAGCCTCTTAACACTGTTCTTTCACAGAAGATATACTACGTTTACTGAGACGCAAGATCACCTATTTCCCCTCCATTTTTAATGTATTAATGTATCTCATAATTATCTTACAGTCATATAATAGAGCAAACGCTGCAGTAAATACTGCAAAATTGTTTGCCACCACCTTGCCCTTAAACTTGTCTCCAAAATATGATGATTCATAGCCTGTGTATCTCATAGATAAATGCATATACATGGACAATTACCTTGAGGAAGCTGACACATGGCAATTTCCAGTAAGTGATATTTTGCATTATTGTTTTAAGTTCTGATAAGATCGTGCTGAAGTGACTCTAGTTCAGTGTAATCTAGAAACCATGCAACTGTAGTCAGCAGCTAACCACCGAGCACAAGCATGTGAGGGCAGACAGAAAAGGATACACACATACACGTTTTTGCAGCAGCGTCAGCCTCAATGGAAAGAATATTCAGTGCTTCTTTCCCACAATTTCTCCTTTTTCAATTCTGCATCATTACACGCTGCTGTATCAAAAGCATTCCTAACCCCTGGATGTGAATCTGAATAGGAGAAAAGCATCCCCCCAGTGCAGACTTCCACATTACTGCATGGCAGGTATATCATCCCAAGCTGCACAAGAGGACTACTGCATGTTTTGTAGGCTGTATTTCATCACAGAAAAGACAGCTGTTCAACAACGCTTTTGAGGTTTTTTTAAGATGGATCAATGTAGCCATAGTTCTGAAAAAAATGGGGTTTCCCCTTTATCTGCTAGTAGGCTTTTTTTTTTTTTAACTGAATATGCAAATGTGCATTACAAAGATGTATTTTACATCCAAAACCCAGCTGCACATCAAGCCTACATACTTAGATCCAGCATCACCTAATGTAGCAACGAAGCTTCATTAATCCATACTTCAACCACAGTTTGCTCTGGTGTCATTTCACTCCCCTGTTAACATGCCCTAGTATCACCAGTCCTTTAAACTTTGTTAATTAGTTTGTGCAGGCTTACCATATTAAAGGGTAAGTCGTCTTCTACTTTGAAGCGTTACTGCATGCCATCTAAGCACACTGCAGCACTAGGGGTTTTTTTAGTTGCCTTAATGATTTAGCTACTGCAGAAAAACAACATCCTTGGATGTGGTACCATTAAACCACACTTAAGAAATTTTGAATTTACTTCACATTCTTCAGGCTTCTTACAGAAGCATGAACTGCCTTAGCTTGACCCTGCCCTATTTTTCAAAATTGCTTCCTAAAAATAAAGAAAATTGAGTATGATCCACCAGAATGACTACAAATTTGAGATAGACAATTCAAAATTGATATTACACAGAATTTGACAGGCTACAATTACAGGAAAAAACCATATATATGTAAAGGAACACGTAATTTCTTTTTACCTAAATGCTTAGTAAACATCAAGGTTCTAAAAGCTGTTAAGCAAAAAAATGGGCTTCAGGGATTTTGGTCTTGAGCTCTTTTTTAAAACTTCCACAAAATCTGAAGTCAGCGCGGGTAAAATTTCAGAAACCAGCAGTCTGAAGTCCAGCTGGGTTCAAGTCTACCTCAGCCTGCAATCGCACCTACTTACTTGTTTTGCTCTCAACAATAATCACATTTTGGGCAATCT
>JMFS01031244.1:0-19238 GCA_000699545.1 Podiceps cristatus | reverse complement strand
ATAAATCACATGCCTATATGTACACAATTCAATATGACACTATGCCTTCCTTTTAGTAACACACACTACATTGAAAACTGGTAATAACTGGCTGTATAGTCTTCAGAGTTTGAATTTTACTATCCTAACTGTTTTCTTTATCAGTTTATCTTATGCATTAAAGTCAAAGATGAAGGAGTGGTTCAAAGTTAGTAAACAAAAAGACAGGAGAGAGCTGTCTGAACTACTGATTCCCCAAACTACTTCTTTAGCAAGCTCCTCCAGAGTAAAAAGAACTACAAATTTGTATGGAAAAAAAGACCCATGCCCACCAGAAATACCATTTCTCCTGCTGCTGAGTGGCTCTCCCATGCAGGCATTCCCAAAGCGGTAGACAGATGTCCGCTTCAGGACCTATTGCTCCAAACTTTTGCTACTGCCCAGTCAGAGTTTTTCTGACAAGCACATCATGTAAAATCCCTCAAAATCAGGGAGGTTAGCCCAGAATCAGGGGTTCAATAAGTGTAAAGCAGCCTGAGAGAACAGAAGAACATGCACTACTAAATGTAATTCTTTCAAGGTGTTACACAGAAGGAAATAATCTAAACAAAATTAATTAGTACCAGGGATGGGGAAAGAATATGCCCTTTCCTTCTCTGTATGTCTGCAGTACGAAGTGCAAGTACAATTTAGTCACTTGAACTCAGGAGATAGTTCAGACTTCTCTCACATAAATCTTCCTCGAAGGACCCAAGTCATGGATCTTCATGTATTACACAGAAATACTCATTAATGAGAACAGATACACTTGTTCCTTCCTTGGGACTGCTTTTCTTTATGCTACACATAGAAACAAAGATAGCGTTTCATTTGACCTAAGAGTTATCAAAATTATACATTTGCTTATCCTGTATCCACACTGTATCTATCCAGCAATATATCTACACTGATTCATACTTGTTTTATAAACGAGCCATCTTAGCTTTCCTGTAACCAAAATACAGTAAAATAAGCACAATATCCAGTCATATCTTCTCCTAGGCCAAAATGTCACTGAGTCCAGACCGTATGATATAGATAAAATACAGTAAAATAAGCACAATATCCAGTCGTATCTTCTCCTAGGCCAAAATGTCACTTCCCACCTTTAATTTTCTTTTTAAGGAAAAAAAAAACCACAACAAAACCCAACAAACAAACAAACAAACAAAACCCGTAACTACTTCCCTTTGCTTCCATAAATTCCATATGGCTTGACACCAAGTCCTCAATTTCTTTCAATTAGTCATCTTCTTATCCTTAAAGTCTATACAATTTTGATTCCAGCAATGTTTGCAGTGTTACTGATAGTGAGAAGAAATATCCCCATTTCAAGATTATTATAGTAACACAAAGTTATTTAGTTTGGAAGAGACCTCTGGAGATCATCTACTCCAACCTTCTGCTCAAAGCCAGTTTGACTAGACGACGGACTTGCCCAGACAAGCTCTGAGTATCTCAAAAAATATCACATCTTTCTGGGGAACCTGTGCCAGTGTTTTACCACAGTCAGTGTAAAAAAAGTTTTCCTTATATTTCTTGGAATTTCTAATGTTCCAGTCAGACCTTATTCAAGTTAATTCACCTAGCAGAACTCATTTTCAAATAATGTGCTCATTCATCTTTCACTCTTTATACTACCTAAAAGTATGTCAAATGTATTCTCTGTGCATTTCATTTATGCTGCTTTTTGGTGTTTTTTTTTTTTTTTCTTTGATTGGTTGGTTTTTTTATGTTAGCGAAAAGTAATTGTAAGAGTATAGTATTAAACATAGTGAATACCCTGTAAGGCTAGGTCGACAGGTAAGAGTGTGAGCAAAGATCACAGCGCCATCTGCGTACCATGAAGAACTTGGGAAGCTTTATATACTCCTATGGCAAAAATGATGGACATGCAGAAAACCCTCTGTTCATTTAATTACATTCAGTATTTGAGGAAAAATGGCTATTTTCCCCTACTAGACTACAAAAGTAGTGACTTTTTTTTCTTTGCTACTTATTATTTGCCTTGTTCTTTCAAAACAGCCCTATGTGATTTCCACAATACTGCAGTTAAAAAATTTTAAAATCTTGCATGAAAACAGAACAAGGAAAAAGCAGTTCAATCATTCTGCTATACCCCAAATTAAAATCAAAGCATCTGAAAACAGCATGGGACCCACCTCGGCAGTTTAGCAAAAGCAAAGTGTGCTGGAGGCGCTGCCACCACTGACCGGGTACCCGACGGCGTTGCAGGTGCCACCCAGGCACAACAGCCCGTGCGCTTGTGAAAGGATGCCCTTTTTGAAATTATGGTATTTTCCATGCTCTGTGAATCTGACTTCTAAATTCAGTCACAGAAGAAATACCAGATTTATGTTCAAGGTCATTCTGATTTTTGATTCCCCAACTGCCATTTGAATAAAATATCAAACTTATGGACTAGCAATGGTAGGGGAGGGACACTTTCAGTTTGCAAAGCGTAACATACCCATTCATGAATTTCAAGTTTTTCATAAAACAGAAAACTTCAACTGCACTGATTCCATCCAAGGTATAGTAGGTTGAATTTTAAATCCTAATTCACTGGGAAGAAAAAGAGCTAGGTAAAAACATCTATTAAGATTTACAGCCCCAAATTAAATAATTAACAAATATTTCTAAAGGAAACTTACTGTTGAACCAAAGTATCTTATTTTCTTTTACAAAACCTAAAGAAATGAAATTATGATTATTGTGCATGGACGAAAAACAAATTTGAACTATATAGAAGTTGTGTAAGTTAAAACCTATCCAGAAAAAAACAAGTGCACACAAAAATCTCCAATGGTTATGCTCCCAAGAAGCTTTAGTACTCTGTAATGATTCCTCTTGTCCTACCATATGTCAATTTTGGCAGCCGTTCCCCGATATCTATTGTCAGTGCAGCTGATCTGACACTGGGATCTCACTAGCCATTACACCTCCCACAGTCTGCACCCATTAAGTGGAATTTTTCTTTTTATCATCTTCAAAGACACACTTGTGGTTTTTTACTTTTTACATCATTAAATGAAAGGAACTGATTAAATGGCTCTAACATGAAATTTTATCGTAAAGGAAGAGCTTCAAAACCCTATCTCACTAGATTTGTTTAAGGACTTCATTACATAAGAACAGGACTGCAAGAATTCAGTACAAAATCCTTGCAAATTCTGTCATCACAGAAGTAAGTGGAAGCTTTGATATCAGCCTGCCCAAGATTTCATCTCTTGATTTTGCACTAAAGTCTACCTTGCATGAAAATTTGTAGGTGGACATTACAAAACAGATTAAATGTCAATATAAACAAGCAGACAGATAGGCAGATGTCAGAACCTGCAAATGTTGTAATTTTAGTAAGACTAAGAAATACATTAATTACATATGGCATCTTTATTTGTTCTTATACGTAAGTATTAGGTGAAACTGAATTAAAAATAAAATCCACAATAACAAGCTTTTTTCTGGCAATGGATCTAATTCTGTAGATTATTAATGCCATACTGTTTAGATTCCTCTAGTATGTAAAATGAATTATTTTATGAATAAAGTAAACAACTCACGCTTTGAAGTATATAATTTACTGACATACTAGGAAGCCAATCTGTATTATGGCTAAGAATTTTAAAGAAGGAGGATGTGAGCAATTTTAGAGAAAGAAATATTTACATTCTAACAGGAGTTTCACTACAATCAGCTATCAGGCATCTTTCATTGCGTTTTTGTCTTTGTGATGCAGGACAGTGATGACCCACTCCCCCAAGCAGAATAGTAGCAGTAAGTCACCATGAGGAATCATTGATGATTCAGTGAACATGTAGAAACAAAGCCCTAAGCACTGCCTCTGCCAGAATTATTTGCTCTTTTATTCATGATACCTTTCTTTCAGCTTGGGAGAATACTAAATATTTTCTCTACTCACGTATTTTTAAGTTATAACTCAAAAAGTATTTTTGCAAAAGGGGAAAAAAGGAAAAAGCAAGAAAGAAAGGAAAAAAAAAAAAGAAAAAAAAAAAGAAAAAAGGTTAAATAATTGTCATAACTCTTCCTACCCAAGCCTGCCTGTGAACTAAGGAGGTTGAGCCCATGGTAGCTCAATTAGAGATGACCTGTGCAAACCCTTTATCGAACACTTGAAATTGCAAGTCAGGAGAGGCAGCACAGAAGTGGGAAGTGACATATTGTTACCACTGTGAAAAGCACTATTTGTCTATGAAGAAATATAAAAAGGACAATTAGCAGAACTTTTGTACTGTGCTTTACAGTGCACATGTCCATAAACACAGTCTAAAGCTTGTCTCTGTGAATACAGAGGGTTATACTGCATTTATGGACATCATGTTGTAGTAGGAGTGTACCAATAAAATGTGGCAATTTCATGAAGTTGAAATGTCTCTGTAGTGAAGAGAAGGATCAGAGCGTCAATGGTGAGTAAACTGATGGACAGCACAACCCTCAAAGGGATTAAATTTAACAAATGTAAACTAGAAGGTGAATAGCACACCTACAAATTAATGAGAAAACACTGATGTCAATCCACAAAAGATCGGTGAGATCCCACCTGGGACACTGTGAAAATTTTGACCGTTCAGTCTAAATAAAATTAATTTAAGCTGGAACAGAATTAGAGGAACACTAGGATGACAACTGCAACAGTGTTCCGGCTCCCAGATTTATGCTGTAAAGCATAAAATGAGCAATTCCGTCTATCTTCTTCATATCTGACACTTTCCTAAAATGCTGGAGAAAATGTTAAAGGTGCTTTCATGTACTGTTCATGTACTATGCTATTTTGCAACAGTCTTGTGCAATATCGTCATAAGCTTTAATGATCAAATTAACTCTAAATAAATTTCTAGCAAACAGAACTGTAAATATTGTTGTACTTCTTTTGACTTTGATCAAGCTACACTGAATCACCTTGGCTGAAAAGCTGCCCCAAAACATTAATGTCAAATCCTGGTTCCAGTAGTGTAGAACAGGGGAAAAGAAAAGACTGAGACAACAAGGTAAAGTGATTTTTTTTGCAAATTAAACTCAAGCACTTTTTCTTGCAAGTTAGTACTCAAATTAGATTGTTTCCCTCAATGCTTATATATAATGCTAATAAAGTATGGTTTTTTATATTTAAGACCAGTAAAAATTTCAAGTGTCTTTAGAGGTGGTAATATTGACTTCCCGCATTTTACAGAAGGACAAAAAAAGATACAGCAAATTTGGGGAAAAAAGTCCACAGGGCTGAGCAATGGCAATGTGAGGTATAGACACAGAATTCCAGAAGTCCCAGCCCCACATCCAACCCTTTTTATCACATTATCTCTTTCTGAACCTATATGTTGAGTGCACAATGCAAGTACTTTAGATTAAGAACTGGAAGATGCCAATCTCCTGGATTTATTGTTCAAGCAAGTGGTGTTACAGCTTTGCATTTACATAACACATATAAATGTTTTCCTGGTTAATTCTGAACACTTGTGATGTGATACACATGTATACTCACACGCATATTTTTCAAATCTACAGACGCGTATATTTAGTTGATAAAGGCACACGACACGTAAGTGCATTACGGCATTGTAGAGAGGCGCGGGCCATGTGATCTGTCTACTGCCCCGGTGAGCGGGGAAGACAAATGTGCAAAAGCTGGCTGATGCCTCCTGAAGTCCGATGCAACGAATATAAACTGCACCGAGTGATCAAACACACTCAGAACTTAACCGCACTGAAACTACTTGCTTACTGTCATGACCCAATGTAGCTGCAGCAGACCTGTACACATGAGAGCTTATTATTTTGGTCCAAAAAAAACTCTGCAAGGACCCAAGAGAACAAATTGTACTTGAACAAAATGGGGGATGGGACACGGGGGGACAGGAGGGGGACAGACACGGAACAACAAAAGGCAATCATATTCAACAATAGAAAAGCGTTTATCTTGACGTCACATTTCATCCACAATGCTAAGAGATGGCATTTGGTGATATTAGGGTGATCACTTGTGATGCAGGTTAGCAAAAGGTATTTTAGAAAAAAACTATTTTCTAGGCATATAATAACTGTACATAGAGAAGTGGAAAAATCAATTTCAGAGAAAGGGAATAACTAAGAACTGTGAAGTTCCAAAATCCAGAGAATGTCCTTGAATTCCAATATAAATGTATGATGTTATTTAAAAAAAAAAAAAAAATTATGGCTAATGCTGGAAATCATGGCAGCAAATTGATTCTACATTAAATATGAATATTTTACATATTAATAGGAAAAAAATTACTTCTTTCTCAATGATAAGACATAAAACACAAAATTATTCTTCTGAAATTAAAACAAAACAAATCTGAAATTACTGTACAAAGTGTAAATAATTAGCAACAGCAAAAACACCTGCCGTAAAATCCTGGTAGACTAACATACTCAAGCTTGTAATAAAGTAAAATTTCCCAAAATGATTCAAACAACCATAACCAAGCATGTTTTCTTTCTCTCTTTCACTGCATCACCTCACCTCTGGTCCAGAAGAGACTTACTCTTGAAGACACTATCTGCAGTTACCTTAAATATTACATTGTAATTATGCAGAAGGGCTGTGCATGAATACTGCCTTAAATAAAAACAAAGGAAGTCCTTCCCTTAACTAGAAATCTCACTCTTCCTTTTCCATTCAGAGCAAGCTGCAAGTATTAAACATAGAAGAATATTCTAAAATGCAAAAATACCTTAAAAGTATGGACATTTTCATAAAACCCAAAATTATCAGATACTTCTTTGGACAGTGAAGAAAAATGTGGTACACTGCTGCACAGGAATAAGTATGTCAGTCAAGGAATGACTTTGATCAGAAAATATTACAACAATATTACAAACAAACAAACAAAAAACTCTGTAACACCTACTATTTGACATCTAGCTCACTGTATAATGATTTCCCATACCAACTATACTATTTGGAATAACTGTTTAGCGTCCTTTCTGGAAAACATAATGCCAAGCCAAAGCTGGTTCTGTATTAAATACGAATGCTCAAAAAACCACTTCATGTTATCAATAAAGGTACATGTAAGAAAGTTGGAAGTAAGAAATTTTGTTAACAGCTGTAAGAAAACTTATTTTTGAAAGAAGGGAAATGTGCTTCCATATGCATATCAGATATCAATCTAACATTTTCATTCAGACTTACCATGTTGAAACATAACAAACGGATGTCACTTGTGCATGCTATAAAATCATTATATCATAAGTAGGTTGGATACTATTTATTAGAAAAGGTCAAACCTAAATTTTTAGGATTTTGAATTTTAACAGGATTTGATATGGCATGACTGTAAAACAAAATAAATAACATGTAATAGCAGAGAAAAAATTCAAAATAAATTACAGGTATGTTGAAATTGCAAGGTATATTCTTCCATCACACTGGTTTTTCAGAATTAAGTATTTCTGCACTTTTAAAATCTATTTCCATGGTAAAAGTCATCTAAATTTTTAAGTTATTTCATTATTTTGTACCACTGTTTAAAATTAAATAGAAGATTGGTTTTGTAAGTGTAACTGTACTGTAAACAAATCTCTGGTAATTCAAACTTACAATAGTGAGTCTTTGGAAACAGTACTTTACCACACAAATAAACTGTATGATCATAACCCAACAAATTTAACTGTTATAAAACAAGTGGAGTTATACCACATCTTAAAATAAATCCTTTGTGCTTGCACAGTACACAAAGCTAATGTATAACCCCTTTTAGATAGTATCAACTAATCAAGAAGATTCAGCCTTTTTTTAAAACTTTAAGTTTAATAACGGAAACACAAACCATACATGCCCTCCAGTGCATCTGTTAACTTTTTAAACTGCCATATTTCAAGTCCTTTAAAAAAACCCTGTCTCTAGTTCTGAACATTTAATCAAGCAGAAAAGTACTTACGACACTGTCTTAGACACATGGTTGAAAGGCTTCAGCCAAAGAAAGATTTTGTGGACTATCAGATGCATGATATGCATCTGATGAACATGACGATAGTAAGATACATGACTACGACCCTGGAGAGATGCAGGGGACTGGAGATAAAGAAATGACAGAAAGTCTAGCTGTGACAGAGGGTCAAGCCACGGTAGTGAGAATAAGGAAAAGGAGAAATAAGTCTTTGTAATAAGATAGAAAACAGGGGAGGAGAGAGGAGACTCATCTGGTTAAAATGACATTTTCATCACAACTGAGCAGTGCCTTTTCAATAGCTGGAGCAAGACACTGAGAATCCTTCAACACAGACCTTAGGACAAAAAACTTATATCACTGTAACCTTAAAAAAAACAAAAAAACAAAAAAACAAAAAAACAAAAAACAACCCACAGTATTTAGCCAGATGTTAACCTTTTACTGCTATCAATAGTGCTGGGGAAACAGGGAAACAGAACAGCTGTGAGATCCTGGAGAACCCTATCATATCTCTAATGGGGAGAAAAACTTGAAAGCAAGCTGAAAGTAGAGGTGAGATAAATTGATCACAGCATTGTACTTCATTCTGTTTTTTCAATGTTGGATGTTTGCCGTATCTCTGAAATATCAGATTTAAACATAACTTTCTAATATTTTTATACCAATCATTCTGGATGTTGCTATTACCCTCCAAAACAGTAAACCCTTCTGACATCTTGCACTCTCACTCTTTAAATGGCACAGTATACTACAGCCTAAATGTACATCATGAGAAATTTTTTCCTTTAATCAGTTCTGCCTTCACCATTTTTAATTTTATTCAGTACTTCTTTTGTTGTGAATAGCCTTGGTAATAATCAGTTTTAATCAATAAACATTGATTCTTGCATTGTTCCACTCCTATATAGCTGTAGCCTCTCTCATCTAAATCCCGTTATTATAATTAATGACCAAGTTCATGCTTGTCACACCTCTATGCCCAGAAATTTATACCCTTTGAACCCAAAGGACTGATGCTCTTTTCTATCATTAACTACCGAGCAAGGGAAAACATTCTGGTAACCAAGAATAAACCACTGATGAAGTGATTCATTTTAACCACTTAATTTAGATTTTTAAAAAAGTCAAATTCTAGTTATGACACAAACAACACTGTTTCACACAGTTATTACTTCTGCAAGGGAAGTAGGCTTTTTATTGGTTCTCTAAACCAAAGGACAATTTTGGAGAAAGTATGAGTTGAGAAGGGAGACAAAACTACCTGTGTAATTAATTAGCTCTAGTGTCTTCACTATTACTTATTCATTTTCTTGTCCTTCACCACACTAGTCATCTTTCTTGCTGTTCATGCAGAAATATCCTTTTTTGGGGGTCTGAGGTGACCGTTACTGCACACAGAAGCCAGATGAGGCCGTAACACTTACTTTTCATAATAAGATTATAAAATTTTCCATACTGTTTTCCACCCTGTTTATTATGCAAGTCTTACACATGCTTATTTTCCTGTGTTATCATTAGTAATTTCACACTGAGGAATATTTTTTGGATAGCTAAGGAGCAAACTTCTTAAATCCCAGTTTCATAAACACTGTGAGATGAGTTCAAAATAAGCCATCAAAAGCCACGAGGCATTGCAAACAATATGAGAAAGTTAAATACAGAACGCTTGTGTCAGAAAAACTGGGAAATTTAAGCTCTGGATTTATACATCATGTGAACAACTAAGTAGTGTTTTTCACAGATGGTGTGTTTTGTCAAACCAACTTTTTTAAAAAATGTGTATAGATTAATTTATGCATTAATTACATCAATATAGATCTGTTTATGTATTAAGGATTACAAATTTTAGTGACAGGTGTGTAAACCAAACAGCTGTACACCCACAACTACAATAGTGTACTCAGCTCTGGAAATAGTGGAAGTTCCAAAGGAAATTAAAAGTGACTGAGCTGCTTAACAACACAAGTTATGAACTGAGTATCTATGATACTCAACATCCCTCTTGTAACACAGAATATTTAAAACTATTCTGTCTATGGAATAGGCACTCACATACACAAAAATCTTTGATCATAAAGGGCTTACCAGTCTTCATAGAGCATAACAAGATCCAATAGCTGGAGTTTAAAGTTATATTGTTAAAATTGAGAAGTATTCAACACTAAATGTTATTTTCTAGAAGTTGGGGTTATTAAACTCTGAACTCACTCACCAAGGGAGGTCATGGGCTTACTATGGCTGGCAGTCGTTAAGGTGAGACCATGGCTTTTTTTTTTAAGTTATGCTCTTACCCACTTTGAGAAAAAGAAAACATAGCTTGTGTGCACTGGAGCCCGATTTCCTCTGCTTCTTTCCTTCTTTTGCCCTAGGGAGAACAGGGTTGCTTGCATTGCCCTTAATGTGCTTGCAACACTTGTAATCCTGCACAGTGGCACCAGTCATCATAAAATCTCATGCTTAATGGCTTCTGTTGGTTGCCTTTCAGAGTCCAGGAGCAATTAAGAACAAACGTTTGGCTTATGCTTTTTGTTCTTCCCTTTTTACTGAAGTAGGAGAGGCTGTGTGACAAGGTACTGACGACTGCTGCTCTGAAGTAGCACAGACTCCCTTTTTCAGAAGCTAGCTTTTGGCTTGACGGAGAGATCCGGTGTGAGGCTTCATGGCCTGAGAAACCCAGGTCAGACTGACTCATTTTATCTTCCCTTCTGCTTTTAATTTTACCTTCATCAGTGTTCTGGATCACAATTACACATTAACACCCTGCACAGACGTCCCCACTGAACTACACGCAATGGTCCAGAACCTCTTCTGTATTGTTACAGTTTGTTATCACAGTTTGTTATGGGTTAGTCCTCATGTTTAAACAATGGAGTATCTCTCAGTTTAGCCTCCTAATTCTTTTGCAGGCTGTTTTTAATAAACTTAAAGAATTTAGTATTCTACTTTTGCCCACATCATCTTGAAAGCCCGTTCTCACTCTTATTTTCCCTTGACACTGCTTGCTGAAAGTTACATTCCTTACTATTTACCTCACAAAACTTTTCTAATTTCATGTGTTAGTGTTTAAACAGTATTTTACACTTTACTAGTTAAGTAACCTTTCCTTTCTGTTCAATGGCACACTGACTTCTAAGAAGCTGCTGGTGTTCTGTTAAGTACACATGCAAGCCCATGTGTCTAGGCTTTTTTTTTTTTTTTTTTTTTTTTTCCTTTTTAACTTTTAACCTCAGGGTCTCTCTGACTAACTCTCATTTTATTGAAATCACTTCCTCTAAAGTTTAGTCTCCTTCTGTGTTGCCTTTTGGTTCTGTATGTCCCCCTAGGATATTGAATTTAATTATACTGCAATTATTATTAAATTGGTGGCTCAGCCATTCCATCTTAAATTAACTTCAGTTCGCTATTTAATATTAAATGGAGAATAATGTTGGCTCTCCAACTAACTGTTCTGAAGAAGTTCTTTAATGTGCTAGAAAGCACACCAAAAGTTCTGTGCTAGACAACCACTTTAATTCTGTCTAACTGAAGTCCAGCATTATTATAATTTAGACAAGATTGCACAGACTCTTCAGCCCTCACTGTTGTTAAATCAGTATCCTTTTACTTGTTTTATGTCTGATTATGCAGCATATTTAGTTTCTTTCAGTTGGGGATGAAAATCTGAAAACCAATGGCTTTAAATCTACCAGCTAACAATGTCTGTGTACATTAATAAGTAAAATTTGAAGAAAATAAGCATTGCTTGAGCTATACAACTGGCTGACACAACTTACTTTTCACTTCCACATGCAAATGCACACCAGATCTGAAAATATGGCCAAAAATCTGTATACTCCGGCAATCTTTGCCTCCAGGGGCTAATAAATTTCAGCCTGCCTTAGGACTTTTTTAATTTGCAATGAGGTCCCTTGTCTATTATTACTTATCATTTTCACTTTAATAAAAAAAGCCTCAGCCAAGTCAGAATTTGATTATCGGGGACATCGTATAAACAAAAACTCTTACCACAAATAATTTACAGTTTAAATAGAGGCCAGAGATCTGAGAAAAGGACAATTATGCCTGTTTTACAGATGAGGAACTGAGGCAGAGCTATTAAATGATCTTCATACAGGAATTCTGCCTCAAAGTTGGGCATTTTCCTGAGTCCTCCCTGCTTTATATCTACGTGGATATATGTATTTTTTAACTACGATATTACCCTTTCTTTCTGCATTAGCAGGGAAGGAATAAAGGGAAATCACTAGAAATCCTCCCTCTACCTCTGCCTTTTGTGTACTGTGCGGTTTAATGTTCCACGATATCCTGTCATAAAAAAAAAGGAGTCAATACTGGATTGCCTGTATGTAGAAAGTTAGGCATGTTTACCTCCTCTGTGAAACAAGGGACAATTGTTGGTGGCATTTTTACTACATTTTGTTACTATGCTGAGGATATTAGATAGGAAAAATGAAACACCACGAAAAGACCAGTGACTACTTTCGACTGCCCTTTTTTTACTGTCTGGATTTATTCCTGCATTCTTTGATGTTAGAAATGCAATTGGACTTCATGTTCTTTATTCTGTTTGCTGTCTGACAAATACATGTTCTGTAATATATGGCATATAGTGACATTGATATTTAAAAGCCTGATCATGCATTACAAAGGATTTTGAAAAATGGAAACTATTGTGTCACTGGTAATGCCAGGAATACCTTCACAGAGGACCTTATAAATTTTTGCATAATCCAGGAATCCCAGAAGGAATGTGAATCAACAGTTACTCAACACAGATGTACTGCCCCACGCACTACTGTAAAAGAACAGAATATGACTTCTCTGAAATAGAAAAGTTCTACTTCACTCTAGTAAAGCAGGTACTATTAAACTACACACTGCATTTAATTTATATCTGTGTATTTATATAAGCTATTCTGTTTGATATCCCCATCTCTTTGCTCTAAAACCATTAATAGATATCAGGTTTTACACATATATGTACACTGGTGTAGAGAGATTTTGATCTGTGCCTCACAGTCATGCTAACTGCTGCCTCATTTAACAATGGAAAAGTATACTTCAGTCCTACCAATGCAATTGAAGTATTGCTTTACCATTGCTTCTTTCTGTTGTAGAACAGTTATTAGAGCAATAACTGGAAGTTTGTTTCCTTCTCCAGTTTTGTTTCCCTTTCCCTTTACAGTTTTGTTACTACTCTACGCAGGTCTTCCCTTTGCAGAGCAAAGAGACATCTAGAAATGGCCACAGAAGTAGGAAAATCTGAAGATGATAATATGGTATTACTTAAGACCTATCATTTAGCTTATTCAGTGAAACATACTTTTACATTCAACTGGTGATGCTGTCTTTCACTTAACTACTGAGTTCTTAGACATCGCAAGCCTTAAGCTGTGCATGTTGTTGGATGCTCATAAGGGACCAGGGAAGCATCCCAGTTGTTGTTTACATCCTCCTACCGATGTGCTCACCTCTAAAGCTTAATAGAAAGCAAAAAATGTATTGCGTTTTCTTGCTTTGTTCATTAGAAAAATTATTTGTCCACTCCTTCACAGCTTAGAAAAAAGGGAATAAAAAGCTCAATTTCCATCTGCTAGCTAGTTCATAGCTCTCCAACTGTGTATTTAGAAACTGCACACAACAGTTGCACTTCAGATACTCTTGCTGGCCTCAACATGTCAAGCTTGGCACTATTTACAACAGGATGATTTTCTAAATACCGATGTCCCTTTGACCTCCAGGACACAGAACTGACTGCAAGAGACTGACTTGTGCATCTGTACACAGGGAATCATGAGAAAAGAGAAAATAAAATGAAAATACATGTTCCAAATCTCCCTTTCTGAAGATGCAAAATTGCCTTGCTAGAGATCTTCTTTTCAGTGTGAATTACCATCGATGAGGATATGGAAATTGTTGCTTAGATATAGTAATATTTTTGCAGGTACAACTACCTACTACTTGAAGCTCTGGAAGACAATTTACTTTCAGGTTGTATCATGGTTAACTGAAGAGGTTAAAGCTACATTCACAGAATCTTCCTTTTTTTGGTATTATATAAAGGTTGGGATTTTCTATTGTTACTGTGTTCCTCCTATTCCACTCAGACAAGGTCTTCCAAATCTGCATAGAGAGGGATGAAAGATTTTTTTTTTTTTTTTAATGTTGCCGAGTGGAAAATATTTTCTCGTTTGTTTATTCTTTTTTTCCTGTGTTGTACATGAGGATGAACATCCAGGGTATTAAAATAACTCAATCATTGTTTTAAAAAACAAACATGTACACCCTAGGGGAATAATCCTTCCTGAATTTCTTCCTTAGATCTATCCAGATCCAATTCTGAGAACTCTCATTCTCCTACAGATGAGAGAGGAAGAGATGCACATGCTCTTCCTTCTTCATTTTAGGGTTTAGGGGTTTCTTTTTTATTTTTCTTTGATCTGTGGGCTTGCTTGAGGAGGAGTTTTAACTTAAATTTAAAAAAAATACTCTCTTCCAACATCTCCTTTCTAAGTAATAGGGATTAGTCTTCCTATCCTTGCTGGAAAACAAGGACAAATCAAACTAATGTTAGGGTTTTGTGGCACCTCTTCTTACTACAACACCATGAAGTTCTGGACACACTGAAGTTGTGTCTGAAGAAAGATGAGAGAGGTTGATTGCAGGTTTTTTTGCATTCTTGGGAGAGAACAGATCACCTCGCTTTCTCTGTGTGCAATTGGTATAAAAGTGGCAGTTAAAGACTCCGAGGAGAACAAGGAGAAAGACAGTTCACTCCTCCAGATAAGACCAATTGTACTGATACATAATCAGAGCACTTGCAGCTGCAAAGAATGAACTGAAAGAAGACAGCCGAATTCAAATCCAACGAATTTCAAGAAAAAAAAAATCTAATACAGAATATAAAGATTACTATTAAATGTAATAGCATTGTTAATGACACTAACAAGACTTTCTCTGAGAAGTCTGAAAATTATTAGCATTATTACGAACAGAAAAGTAAGTGGTTAAATCACAAATAGAAATTAATCTAAAGTTCTAAATCAATTTTACTACCATATTTGAACCATTTGAATTGGTAAGCAAGTTCCTAGCACAAACAGCATACTGAGTAACAGCTAAAATTGTTCAAACTCAAGTTATGTTACGTATTACAACATTCATGAAATCTTCTCCAATTGGGTTTCTATCATTCTCTCCAATCTTTCTCCAAGCTGTCTAATTCTATCTCAGCAATTTATTGTGTCTCACTCAGTCACTGCGGATGGTGAAATGAGGAGCACTTTGCTATTTACTCTGCTTTTTGGGACACCATGTATCTTCCATAATGCCACGTTAAGACCAGAATTATTTTTTGCTATGGCAAATGTAAAGAGGACTATGTTGCCCCAAACAGAACATACTCTTCCAATACAACTCCAAGCATGACTGTTTCTGAAAAAGTCCAAAATTGGTCTTCCCAAGACAAGGCAAAAATAATTACAAGGTCAGATAAATACCACTAGTGTTAGTTTTTCAGCTACCATAGCAGCTAGGACTATAAATAGACAGGATACAGAGAACCAGGAGGACTCAAGGTAAAAATGAGACAACACTGACCACCACCTAGGCAGCAGACAAACCAAATTAGCAGTACATTTCCTTGATTTTCAATGTAAACCAAACAAACAAGCAAATAATCAAAAACAAACACTTGAAACAACCAAACAAAAAACCCCAACACACACAAATAACAGGTCTCGCCCTAAAGCCAAGTTTTAGGGATTAATCTGAACAATGGAAACAAAATAAGCTTTCACTGGTAAGGGACAGTAGTAAGAACAGCTGTGCGAGGTGTAACCAGGTGGACAACCTGTTCAGCCCGGTGGCTGAGCTACAAGAGGAAGGAGAAAGGTTGTGGAGCATCAGGGAGTCTGAGAGCGACTGGGGGAACCATCCTTTGGCCTCCCTGAGACAGAAACAGCAACATATATGCTCTCTACTCATCTCCAGTGAGACCCCCCTCAGTGCTGCCTCCTGCTCTGGGGCCTCAGCACGGGAGAGACATGGAGCTGCTGGAACGGGGCCAGAGGAGGCCCCGGAGATGATCTGAGGGCTGGAGCAGCTCTGCTGTGGGACAGGCTGGGAGAGCTGGGGGTGTTCAGCCAGGAGACAGGAGAGTTGCCCAGAGAGGTGGTAGAAGCCCCATCCCTGGAAACATCCAAGGCCAGGCTGGACAGGGCTCTGACCAGCCTGATCTAGATGACGATGTCCCTGCTCATGGCAGGGTTAGGGATTAATCTGAACAATGGAAACAAAATAAGCTTTCACTGGTAAGGGACAGTAGTAAGAACAGCTGTGCGAGGTGTAACCAGGTGGACAACCTGTTCAGCCCGGTGGCTGAGCTACAAGAGGAAGGAGAAAGGTTGTGGAGCATCAGGGAGTCTGAGAGCGACTGGGGGAACCATCCTTTGGCCTCCCTGAGACAGAAACAGCAACATATATGCTCTCTACTCATCTCCAGTGAGACCCCCCTCAGTGCTGCCTCCTGCTCTGGGGCCTCAGCACGGGAGAGACATGGAGCTGCTGGAACGGGGCCAGAGGAGGCCCCGGAGATGATCTGAGGGCTGGAGCAGCTCTGCTGTGGGACAGGCTGGGAGAGCTGGGGGTGTTCAGCCAGGAGACAGGAGAGTTGCCCAGAGAGGTGGTAGAAGCCCCATCCCTGGAAACATCCAAGGCCAGGCTGGACAGGGCTCTGACCAGCCTGATCTAGATGACGATGTCCCTGCTCATGGCAGGGGGGTTGAACTAGATGGGCTTTAGAGGTCCCCTCCAACCTACACCATTCAGTGATTCTGTGATTCTATGATGTGCCTGAGGATATTCACAGAGCTTCTCCTCAACACAAAGGGAAAGCACTGGGGTGCTGTTTTGGGAATTTATGCAGGAAGGACAAAACAGGTATTATGGCAGGTGATGAACTTTAGATTAGGAAGTGGCAACAGAAGACTGTGATCTCCGAAAGGAATGGAAAGAAACACAGCATTGGAAACCAGCAGCATGTAGCAAAAAATGTGAGTAGCAAATCAGAAAAAAGGATCTTTACAGAAGTATTCTGGATGAATACTGGTATAACAAACCCAAATTTTTCAAGGCCAGAGAAGAGTGCAATTCCATAATCAAGATGTTGGTTAAGCACAGAGACAATAATTTTAGCTGCATAAAAAGACAAGAATGAGCATATATAAGGTAACTGGAAAATACTTGCAGATCTCACAGCATATCTGGTTATGATAAGCAGAACAAGGCAAAGAGAATACCAAGTTTACAAGCCTGAGGGCCAAGCAGAACGTCTATTGCTCCATACAGCCAAAGAAGAAGATGGCAGAGAAAAACAGGGCATACTCTAAAGTTCGCATTTCTGTCAAAATGAGCTTGGAAAGGTGCAAGAGAAAAGCTAGGACATTGATTTGGAGACAAAAGTTCTTTTAAGAAATAAACAGGTAAGTTATAAAGACAGTAGTTGAGTTTGTGTTTGGAAATGAAGAAAGAATGAATATACTGAGAGGAAAAAGCATAGAAAGGTGGTGAAAGGAGAAAGGTGGCAAAAGATGAGGAAAATCTATCACAGGAGACACTTAAAAGAGGATCTGGCAAGACAGGAGATGAATGGAGTACATAGCTAAGTAATTAACGGCACTGAAAGTGGGACAGAATGAATCAAATCAAGAGTGGGTAAAGACTTCGACTTCACTTTAAAGTAACAGGTTAAATCTGGATTGGAGAAGGTCTCTCCTGCCTTCAAAGGAAAAGGACCCCACATGCATGCAGTGAGAGATGAAAAGCTGGTAGCGGGCAACAATGCAGGTCAAGGAAAGGATAATCAAGACTTTTTATGTGTTTTTAAAGATGAGAGAGACTGAAAAACTTTAGGTAAAAATCAGGTGGGAATGGAGACTAAGAAGAAAAAAGTAAACAAGTATGCAAAGGATTCAAGAGAAGAGGACTGAAGGACTGGAGCAAGCAGGAGGAGAGAGAAAACCCCTTCCTTAACCTGTGACAGAAGAAAACTGAACAAGGAAAGGGGAGAAAGAAAGGCAAACCAACCAAGGGGAAAGGTCATACTATATGTTACTATGATATTATTTTATTATTTTTAAGAAGTCAGTTGAGATCATAAATTGAGAAGAACATGAGGGATAAGCCAAAGACTTCAGCAGGGATCCAAAAGCAGGGACAAGCCAACTGAGACAGCAAGTATGGGATGTGATTATGTTTGAGTGCAAAGTTGTTCAGCGACAACGATGGCAGAGCTGGGAGAAAGAGGAGGGGGGGAAAAAAAAAAAAAAAAAAAAAAGATAAATCTGTAGCAAAGGAAGTCGGGCTGGTCACAGGATTTCCGCTAGAGATACTGTGCTACATGAGAGCAGGACTGGAGGAAGCGGATGCTGGGAGACTGCCAGGGCCAGCAGTTGGTAGGGGCAGGAAAAAAAAGAGGACAGCACAGTTTACCTAAGAGCTCTGTGCGAATATATGGTTAGAGGGGGACAAACCCAGGAGTCAGAACAAACAGAGGTCAGGACCTGCAGTGTTTGCTCCTGCAGAGCAGAATTTGCAAGGGATTTGACAGGCTTAGTCTTGCTCTCAGACTGGAGGGCAAAAAAGGGGAAGGAGAAAAAAAAAAAAAAAGATTGGTAAGCATGCGGAAGAAAGAAATGTTAATTACCTTATTACCTTAAAATATTAATTATCTCCAGGAAATCTACCCTTTGATTTGGGGAATCCCAGCCTCCCAGTGGTGTAAAGCATATATGTGGAGATCTGGAGGCTTCTGAGGTATTTCTGCATGCCTAAGCTACTGCTCCATTGAGCTACAAGTGGTTTTGATCCAGTACACATGACAACAAGTTCTCAACGAGACTAGTGATTTTTCAATCTTCAGTTTTACATACCAGCATGTCAACATTCAAGCAGTTCCTGCTCACATCAACCACAGTTGCAGGCTTAAATACACGCCTCCTCCTTCAGCGATCATTAGTAGCTGTAATGTAGTACAAACTCTGCAACATGTAATCGTTTTCAACACAAGTACTGCTGAAAGATATACGCTTGGCATTATTTCACCAATTAAATATTGAAATTAGAGACAGCTCCATTTTGAGACATACAGATTTTCACGCCTGTATTCATCAGATATATTTACATACGTATGTTTATACATCTTGCAAACCTAATTTCAGTTTCACTGTAGTGCAATCCAGCAGTCAATGCTACCTTAATTGGAGGGGGTGGGGGGAAAATTTAAGG
>JMFS01031236.1:0-15047 GCA_000699545.1 Podiceps cristatus | reverse complement strand
ATATTATTTTTTAATCCAGTTGCAAGGCTCTTTTTTCCCTTCCATTAAAACAAGGAAATACAGCTGACAGACTCAAATACCAATTGATTTGTAGCAATATACCCACATTGGGATTCATCTTCTGTAATGTAAGATTCCTGATTTTAGTAGTCCAAGTCACCCTGGTCTCCTTTGTGGTCAATGGAAGACATCATGTAACTTCAAAAAACAATTCATGATGCCTATCTTAATACTAGTTTAAATGAAATAAATTGCTTGTTTCTCTAATTGACTATGAATGGGCCCTAAGGAGACTAACTTGAATTTAAACAACTAACTTTTCAACACCTAAATTAGGAAACATGAATCTCCTCCCAATCTGTAAAATTACTTAATTTACAAGTAAACCAGAAAATCAGCTACTGTAGCAACATGAGACAATATCCAGGCTGCTATGGTGACCCTGAAAGGTTTTTTTGACCCTTATAGTTTTGCTCCAGTCATTCCAAGTCATTAATATCTCCTTGATTTTCAGTGATTAATTTCCTTTCTCATTGATTACCCTTTTCCATATGTAAGGAAATGTTGACCTGCTTCTCTGAATAACATTTAACACTAACAACTATTGTCTCTCTTTGTGACCAACCAGGATTTAAGACTTTAAAAAAATTTTCCTTGTTTATGGTTTGGCAACTCTTTTTTCAGGAGCCAAGCTGCTATTCATATAAAAAAGTTGTAAAATGAAGAATGTAACCCAGGAATAAATAATATCCTAAAAGCAGTAGAATCCCTACAAAGAAAAGAGGTAGAGTCTGAACAGGCTACAGATAACCTTCAAAGTACTGTTGTTTGAGCCTATTCTGTTCATTTTATAGTTCTATTATCCAGCTTATTGAAAAATTTATATATTTGCAATGATAAAAGATCCAAAAATAATTAGGAAGTCAGACTGTGACTTCATGAAAGAATGTGAAAGAACAGTAATAGTACATATATTTTATGAGCAGTCTAAATTAAGTTGTCCTCAACTTTGGTGTGGTTACTTGCAAACGAATGTCCATTTGGATTAAGTGTGAAAGTAATTTGGCATTGTTCCTTGAGTGAAAACTGATCAGTTTACAGAGATTTTGTTGCCTACATTTAGATAAAGATAGAACCTTTCCTCCAAGAGGAAAAATATCTAAGTAATCAATGATTCAGTTTATTGCTCCTATCAGGTACTTTACTTGATGTTTGATCATTTGATCTGTTAACAAATCAATTTTATTTTATTTATCCAAGTGGAAGCCTGATCTGTGCATATTATGTATCATTCACCTATGTTATGTAACACATTAGGATCAAAACCTCTATGACTTTTTATTGTATGTATACTCTTTCTTGCCCAAACTTCTAGTAATGCATAAATACTCTGTATCAAACTCCAAATGCTTCAATGTCATTATACAAATTATCATAGGATATAATGGGCTAATATGGTAGTACATAAGCATCTGCTACAGTTTGGGAGCATCCAGATAATTATCACTCTACAATGCCAATGAGTCCTACTTTGTTTCTATCACCGGATGTTTCCAGAGATCATTCTTCACCACAGTCTTGGGTCATAATGCGTTTAATGACTCAAAAACTGAGCTGCATAGTTACAGGCACTTCTCCATAGACCTTGTCCTCATAAATATAATGGAAAGTCCAGATGCCAGGGAATGCACCTGGGTCTTTTCAGAGTCTGAATCTGTAAACTTCTGAACTTAATATTCAGAGATATCAGCTAGGTTCTTTCCTCTTTTGTTTTTCATGTCACTAATGATTACATTTTTCACATGTTCTTCATCCTATTTTAATCTTTTAAAATTCTGCCTGGTTTGTTCTTTTCTTTCTTTTTTTTTCTTTTTTTTTTTTTTTTTCCCTATTGCTTTCTTCATACTACCTTCTTTTCAGTTCCTCTTGTTTTTTTAATATCTTTTCAACACCCTTCTTCCTTTCAAATTTTGCTCATTATTCTGAGTGGATTCATCTCACCTAACCACAGCCGTAGAAATGTTAGGTAGTTCGTCTAAGGCAGTTATCTCTACTCCGCCTATAGTCAACAGAAAATAAATATATTCACCAAAGTTATTTATATCATGTAATTTATACATCAGCAAGTCTTCCTAGCAACCTCCACAGACAGAGACTGAACAACTGATTAGACTGAATGCTGAACTTTAAGATAGTTGTAGTCTGGCAGCATAAGTCCCATCTTTTATAATTATCTCATTATCTTCTACTGCCATAAGCTTTAAATTCTTAAGTTTCACTTCACTTACCCTAGCTGTTGGTACTTGCCCACTCAAGCCTCCCCTTCCCTTCTGCTCCTTCTGCAACTTTAGGAAGAAAAAACAGTGGCTAAGGCTCTTGAATCTTATTATTGTTGCTTTCCGTCATGGTTTAACACCAGCTGACAACTAATTAAATCATGGGTTACAATAATTTAAAGGTATATCTATTACAATCTCCACCCCTGGTCCCTTTGGATCAGGTTATAGGGTTTAACACTGCAATTAACTCCTCCATTTGCCCCTGCTCCAGCTTGGACTTATCCACAGACTGCAGTCCCTTAGAGGTGTCCCTGCCCCAAGTAGAGCCTCATCTATGAGCCACAGTCTCTCCAGAGGTGTGCCTGCTGTGGCATAGACTTACCCACAGCCACAGTCGCTTTGAGGTGCACCTGTTCCAGTGTGGCCTTCTCCAAGGGCCATAATGCCTTCAGAGATATACCTGCTCCAGTGTGGCCTTACCCACAGCCACAGTCCATCCAGAACAAAGCCTGCTCTATTGTGGGCTTATCCCGGGCCACACGCTTTGAGGTGCTCCAGCATGACCTCATGCACAGGTGCTTCGAGGTGTATCTTCTCCAGTGTGGACTTACCCTTGGGCCACAATCCCTTCAGAGTTATATCTGCTGCAGCACAGATATAGCCACATGCACAGATGCTTTCAGATAAGCTCTGGCATGGGCTTATCCATGGCCACAGACACTTCGTGTTGTCCTGCTCCCACGTGGACTCATCCACAGGTGACAGTCCCTTCAACTCAAGTTCATGCTGAGGTTCTAGCCTGCCCAGTACAGCAGCCCAGAGCCAGCAGCCATGCCCTGGCTATCTGCCAGCCCAGGCCCATTGCCACTGCTGTTGTCAGAACGTTCCCAGGTGCAGCAGAAAGCAGCACAGCAGCACAGCCAGCACTGAAAGAAGAAAGCAGCCACTAATGAGCACAAGACTCTGTTGATGTACAGTAAGGCAAGCAAGCCCCATGGCTAGCACAGGAGCCTGCCAATTAATCGCTGAGCAGCAATAACAGCTATAAATTCAATCTGACACATTCCAATAAAATCTGTTGTCTTGAACCCTTCGAGCCCCACGTTGGGCGCCAAAAAGGACAGCCATGGTCTAACCCCAGCCAGCAACTAATCACCACACCACTCTTCACTCGCATCCTCCCAGGTGTTAACGGAATGGAGTGTGGACCAGAGACACAGATTTTAATCTGAAACAGAAGGTGGCCAACTTTTCCTGGGATGGCTGAGGAACTGATGATGTTCCATGAATTCCTGATGATGAAAATATGGAATAACATTCTAAGGGAATGCTAAGGACACTTCTTCTTCCTGTGATTCTTTAACTGTTTCTTTGTGGTTTTTTTTTTTTCCCAAAGAAAAAAGGATCCAATTTGATCAAACATTCTGTGTTTAATTGGAAAAAAACAAGGAAAAAATCTCCATAGTATCTTTATCTTACACAGTTTTTAACAAATTTCCTACACAGACGATTGGTAATTTAAATTCATTTTAGGCAACCACAAAATGATCAATAATTATAAGCAATGTTTTATTTAGAAGCAACATAAACATTTCTGACAACATTTCTAAGCAATTTAAATCTGACATGCAACTTTGCTTATTTTTACATCACTAAAAATATAGCCTAGATGCTTCCAAGAAACTTATAACTGCTTTTTCCAGGGTGAAATAGAAAAATATTCATGCATATTAAGCACCTTTATTTCAGTATTTCCCAGACACTTCAAAACACTGAGGTTCCAAAAGCCAAGCCAGATAAGTGAAACATTTTGCTCACTATTAAATACTGCAGAAATGGTTGTTAAACATCACATAGTCACACATTAAACAGTCATTTTTCTAATAGGTCTTCTTCCCTTGCCAAAATCAGAGCAAAACCCCCAGACTAGGTTGTGAAATTCAAGAATCATTTCACGTGATTATCGGCAGAGGCTGATGAAAGGAAAAGTAGAACATGCTGGCTAGGAGAGACAAGGGAGGACAGCAGATAAGCAGAAAACCCACCTCATTCAAAATAGCTAGGACACCCTAACTTAAAGCCTCACAGCTGTGAAAAGTCTTGTGGGGCTTTACTGACATTAAGAGCTCAGTCTCAGTTTTGAAGGAGAGAGATATTTCCTATGTTTTCTGTCCTGAATTATACTGTCACTGCTGCACTGACAGTTCCACAGTATTATTTTTTCTAAAAATAAAATCATACCAGAAGATCTGTTTCGTTATATTTGAAGCACCTTCCTCTGGGTGTTCCTCCAGCCAGGCAAAAGTTATTTCAGAATTTTACATCATCTTGCAATGCAAATATTAAAAAGTATGAAAGCACCCCTCCTGACTTTTCTATACCACTCCACTTCCTCCAAAAAAATGAAACCAGATGACTTTTTGGTTTATTTGCTATTAGGAGGAGTGGGAGAATCTAATGTTGTATACATCCTCAGCCCATTATTTCTGTGCCAGCTTGAGTTTCATAATTTAATTCAATTCCAGTAGGGCTGAGCACAGCAATACATTTCATAAAACAGTAAACTATGCAAACATGACATCGAAGTTATAATGCAGTATTCATATGCATGCTGAGTTGTCATTTTTATAACACAGCATTTTCACCAGAGGGACACTTAATTAAAAACAGATTCTTTGTATCTGGTATCGAACTAGTACCAAAAATTAATTCATTCTAATGCTATTTTTCTATCAGGAGCTACTCTTTAATCGTGTTGAAAAATATAGCGTGCACATTTGATTTGAATTAAAGAAACCATACTAAGGCTCGGCAAGAAGCAAAAAGTGGATAACGATTTTGTAATAGGGGAAAAAAATTGTACAAACTACAGGAGACCATTGTTTCTTGAAGAGAAGGGAGCTGTCAACATTACACAATATAGAAGATGGACAGGTGTAAAAGTCATCTCTTAATATTATTGTCTGTAAGTTATTTAATGCTAACAATATCCTTGCCCAATACAATACACTACTAAAGATGCTCCGTGCCTCTACTCTCTGACTCGGATTGGACCCAGCAGAAAACACCAAGGCTAGCAATGTTGGGGTTTAGGGTTTTCTCTAAAATTCACTTCTCTGTGTGTAAATAGAAGCAATGCTTTAGAAGGCATTTGAATGAGGACAAGGTGATGGGTTTGTAAATAAAAGCGATAAAAATTATCCATGCATTGCAGGAAATGTGGGAAAACTCAGAGAACTATATATGGCTGCTACTGGTGATGAGACTGGGACGAGTTAAGGTAGGGACTGGATGTGTTTAAGGCAGGAAGCTAAGTTCAGAAAAGCTTTCATTTGCCTCAGTAGGCTTGGGAAGTAAACTTTTTTGCAAGAGCTTTCTGTGAACATCTGCTGCCAGATATAATCTGGGATTCCATGATTCAGAATCCATAATTTGGGACTGCCCGAACACAAGCCAGAGTTTTTTACCTGAGAAAGACTCTCCCTTAGTGCCAATGCCTCCTGCCTCGGTGGCCTAAGTCACATCCCTGGGGCAAGACACAGAGCAGAAAATGTTGGTCGTAGTCTTGGGGAACTGCTCATCCAGAACCTGAATGTGGGCAGACTTATTCCATCTCACCTCAGACCTATTCAATCTCCCAATAAGTATAGGACCTCATGGTCCTCCCACACTCTTTAGTCAGCAGTGCTTTAAATACTACAGATGTGAGTGAAGCCTGTTACAGGAATCACAACAGATCAAACTGCTCTCACACTGGGCCAGAATAACAGTTCCTGTTGGCCATTATGAGTCTGCAGTTTGTGAAGGCTATAAGAAAATATATCCACCTCAAGGGCACCAATTTCACTCCAACAGTTGATCTGGGATCTGTCTACCTATGAACATTACCAAATGTATAAATTTACATCTGAGGAAACAAAGTATTATTTTCTTTAAGCCAGAAAATAAATTAGTCATTTTCTAATACTGACTCCAAGACTTCTAAGTTGATATCTCAATTTTGATTTTATCTGTTTTATTAAAGAAGGCAATAAACAGTGGCAAGCTATCTCCCTTCACTGATTATAAAGGGAGATGGGGGTGCATGTGTTCAATCTCCCGTGAAGATGGATGAGATGAATCTAATTCTTGATGTCTGAGACTTAGGCACAGCACTACTAATAGCTGCCACATGCAAATTCTGATTAATTGGAACTTATTAGAAAATTAATATCTTTCTGGCCTAACAAAGAAAATAAGGGTAGAGCTACACCAATGGGGTTTTTATTGCCACAAACCTGTGGCAGCTTCAAATCACTTCTGTAGGTTTAATGTAAAGAAGATATATAAGGCAAATAGTTAATTTTTTATAGACATGGTTTACTTGAACAGTTCTTTTAATTTATTTTTATTTTCAGGCTGCCCACAGCAGTTTATTCATGCCCATGGTAAGTTCTGACCAATGTATTTGGACAGAAAGACATCTCAGAATAACATTTCCAAACCTGCTACAGGTTGAATAGTCAATTAAAACATTTTGTTTCTCATAGTGCTCTAGTCAACACTGATGGCTAACCAACTGTGAAGCAGTTCTGCAGAAGACCAGAGGATCTAGTTCTGGGGTCCTCAGTACAAGACAGCAATGAAATTACTGGAGGGCCACAATGATGAAGGGATGGAGCATCTGTCATATGAGAAAAGGCTGAGAGAAATTAGGTTGTTCAACCTGGAGCATAGAAGGCTTGGGGGTTCTGATCAATGTGTACAACTACATTATTGGAGGTGGGGGATGAGAAAGACAGAGCCAGACTCTTCCCAGTGTAGCTCAGTGACAGGAAAATAGAGGCAATGGGCACAAACTGAAATTCCATTTAAACATATGAAAAATATTTTCTACAGTGAAGGTGAGCAAGCACTGGCAAGGTTGCCCAGAGAGGTTGTGGAGTCTCCATCCCTTGAGATATGCAAAACCCATCTGGACACAGCTCTGGGCAACCTGCTGTAATTGACCTCGCTTTGAGCAGGGGGCTTGGACTAGATATCTTCAGAGGTACCTTCCAACCTCAGCCCTTCTGTGATTTTATGATTCTGTAATGTATTTTTCAATCATTAGGGAAAAAAGAAAGCCACAACATTTCTACAAAAGCCAAACTTTTCAGTAAAATTTACAATTAAAAAAAGCAACTTCACATAAAAGTTTTCATAGAAATTTCCAGTGCCTGTTTTTCAAAAGACAGCATATTTAGGAATTTCTGTGTTGCTTTGTAGAGGGAATAGATATAAATCTAATCTATTTTTGTTACCCAGAGAACTTAATACAACGAGGTTGAATTTATTATAAGGGAAGGCAGAGTAAATTTACTGTCTGTGTAGGCAAACATGCACAAAAGAGCATAAGCAAGTAATTATGTAATGCTCTGATTTGACATGCAAGTAAGTATAAACTAATACTGACTTGAGCCTCCTAATCATGTTCACACTGGTCCAAATGAAAATGTATGTTTTCTATTACAGTGATTTTACCACTGATTTAATGAAATTTCTCTCCAGCTAAGAGTGATTATTAGTCACAGAAGTGCCGTAATGCTGTGACCCTTTCAAACTTTTGCTATGAAACAGTTGTTATTGCATTTTTAATGTCCAAATAGTTGCAGTTGGATTCACATAATTTGACAATTATCTTGCAACAGAATGTCCATATGCAATTTAGAGCTTTCTTATGATGTTCATTTTCAGAAATACAACAGATAGTACCTAGTCTATTGATTGGAGTAAGCAGTTACTGTTTTAGAAATATTTCTGTCCACTGATTTATCAGGATCATTTGCAATAATATTCAACAAGACAAAAAGACAAAGCTAAATCATTTAAAGACTGACTGTTAATTTTAAACATTTTATACCATTCATCCAATTGTAACACTGATAATATGCTGCTGAACAGATGATACTATATAAATGTTTTTTGACATTGCATTCCTAGCAAGTGTTAAAAGACTTCCTATTCTCTTATTCATAATTAATCTTGCTTTAGGTTGTTTTGTACCCTATGCTTTTCACATAAGAAAAGCTCTAGGGAAAACCCATCCTAGCCGGCCTATATATGATTTCTACTATTACATGTCTTTCCTATCAATATCAGTGATAAAGGTCAGGTGGAAACACATAATACCTAGTCCATTATTATCTCCGAAATAAAGTGGGACAGATTATTAAGAAGTATGCTAATAAGTTTGCCTAAATGGTCTCCCTTATATTCACAATGATATATTACTTGTAGAAGAAACATAAAATGTTCTCAAGGATGGCGATAGATAGGCCTAACTGATCTTCTTATTCCTTTTGCTTGAAAACACACTATTGCACATATTTAGATGTGCAGGGCTACAAAAATGCTGTAGATACTATGACACTCACAAGGCTTTGCTTTACTGTAATTTTCTTCATCTTATTCCTGTGTCAGGCTCATCCTGGATGGAATAAATTCTAAGGACAAGTGAATAGAGACAGATGTGCATTAAATGCACATTTTTGGTTAAGTGAGCATTCGCTGAAGACTAGAACTAGTGGCAATGAGTAGTAAACGGGTTGGAGATGTTGGCCCATGAGCTTTTGCATTGTTTTGCACACATTGGAGACCAAATACCAGTAGTGAAGATACTGCAGTCAAAAATTTGCCACAGCATATCCCCGTGTTCCCAGTAAGAAGAGATTTTACCACGTTCCTGTAAACTTCTATTATGCTCTTAGCAAAGTTTGCATGGAAAGATTTGCCCCATTCACCACAATGATGAAGTGTGGAGGTAGAGTTGTACTCTGAAGTGACATAAGGGCATTAACATTGTATATCCTGCTTGGGCACCAGGGCTGTTAATAGATCTTCATCTTTTTTAGTACTTAGCAAATAATAATATTTAAATTACTTGGACATAATGAAGATAAGTCTTCTTTTTCTTTTTTTGTGGAGGGGTACAAAGACATGTTTAGGTAAGTTGGTCAACTGCCAGTTCCAGAAAAATACTAAATGTGAGAAGTATTTTAGACATACATTAGCTAGATAGATTAGATAACTTGAAAGCTCCTTTCCTCACTGTAGGATAATCAAGGAACTTGGTCAACCTCCAACTTAAGATATTTATTTGACTTGCTGCAAGATGAAAAGGGATATAAAATACCCTATAGTATTTGGGAATATAGAACTAAAACAGCCAAGCTTGAAGAAAAAATACAAACGTGAATACCAGCAGTCAGGAGCCATCCATCACTGATGCAGAACCCCAGAATCCTAACAGCCTGAATTGATTTGGTTTGATATTTGTAGTCAAACCTTGCTCCTGAAAACAGTGAAACAGTCCTCTGTGATGCTACAGTTGTGATAACAAACCAAATGACTTCATCTTCCAGAGACAAGACTCTAACAGAACTGCCAAAACCTGGAAATACCTCTAAAAATGTATTTCTTGAAACCTTGAAGAGGGTTTAAAATTCACTTAGACAAATATATGCAGGACTATACTTTCTGAGTTTTGCATACTTCATTGTAAGGTTTCTCACAATCGTTGTTTCAATTCTGCTCTGAGGCATTTGAGAGCAGTCTGCTAAAGGACTATAAATACCTGGCTGTTACAAAGTGGAAGAGTAGTTGGTGGAACTCTTTGGTTTTCTCATTTGTGTTTTGTGCCTGTTGTCTTTACCAAGATTTATTTTCTGTGTCACAACACATATAACGCCTAGAAAGCCTTTTAAGCCTTAAGTCATGCTGGTTTGTAGATTTTCTTAAATTGATTCTAGATCAAATTTTATATACTATAATGAAACACATATGTCTAATTGTAGGTTCACCACACTAGATTTTGTCTCTTTCAGTATCTGAACATGGTCTCAGAGGGTCAGGAGAACATCCCAGCCTTTGCTCCCAGTGTTTTTCCCCTTTACACTGAGAGGGAGACCTAGAAATACAGCATCTCTCTCGTTTTCCCTGGGAAGGAGCCACAAGGTAAATCACCACCTTCTTAGAGCTGAACATCTGAGGAACCAGGAGGGCACTCTGCACCACTGAATGCACCTGCTTCACAGTCCAGACATCCAGCCAGTCTTCTACTGAAACATCTTTGGCTTAAGGGGAAGCATTCAGTATGAAACTGAACTCAGTCCAAGTGTTATAGGACTCAATCAACATAATGTTTAATTTTGGCTTTTCGGTCAGACAGCCAGGATATTTCATGGTATCTGCATAATAACTTCCCATGGTTTCTGAGTAGATATCTTTTGCTTTTAAACCTCAGCTGAATTATGTAGTTGTAGGTTTTGTAACTCAAAAGGGCCTGACACATAGGTGAATAAGGAGGCTAATAATTTTACTCTAAAGAAGAAAAATATGTATATTTTCTCATGCTTAGTAGAGTGTAATAGATATCCTAGATGATAAAGGCTCATACTTGTAGAGTAGTTAAACCAGGGCCGGTCAGTTTAAATGAATTAAAACCCCTTTAATTCCTTTGAGACCTCTCGATTTCGGTTTGGATTTAAACTGTAGTCACAGCCTCCTGTTAACTAATACACACGCTGTGGATTTTCCATCCTATTCATCACAAATTCCTGCAATAGTGGGAATGGGGGAGGGGGGTGGAAGGGCTTCAGCTCAGTTATAAATCGCCAAGAAATGACTGACAAATACCAATGCAGACCTTTGTACAGCACTGCGCTGGAGATGGCACATTGCCAGGCAGGCTGCAGATACACATGGTGTTATCTCTGAGCAATTTTAGGGAAATGGTATGTTTATTCTAAAGTAAGGGAGGGGATTAAAATGGAGCTCTTGCAGTTTCAGTTGTAAGACAATGGAAAAGCTACTTGAAATACCTTTTTCCAGGTTTATTTCATATACAAATAAGGAAAGGGAATGAAAAAAAAAAAAGAAAAAACTTAAGAAAATTCAATATTATATACTGAGAAAAATAAAAAGGTAGCGAAATTTATTTAGTTTATTCTAAATGTGTTGTGCATTTAGTGTTCCTTCTCCAGGCTTCAGTTGAAATTTTTGTGCGTACTGTATTTGAATTCCAGTGTATTTTACATTTCTGAAGCAAGCATTTTTGCTTGAAGTAAAAAAGTAATTTCCAAACCACTTGCATCTAATTCATAATATATGTTGTATATTTATTTAATAAGGTCTCGTAAATTCAGTCATTTATCTGATTTATGTACACAGCTGTCTGATCACAGATTGGTACTTGCCATATAGCTACAACTATGCAACATGAAACTTAAATTATAATTCTTCAGGTCTGTGTCATTTTTTGTTGATAGTTACAAGAGGACAGGATGATCATACTTTAACATAGACACTAATATATGCAGTCAGTGTGTGTACTTTGTGGTGATTTACTTAATTGGTCACAGTAATATATAAAATCTGAATACAGGAGGGAAGAATTAAAGAAAAAGTCAAGAAACAGAGTCTAGTTCTGCACACTGCTCTCCTAAGATACATGTGTATATTATGCCGCACAGGAAATGCAGCACATATTTCTATATTGTGGAAAATATTAGGCATATTACACTTCTATGAAAATATTAATCGTGCTTTTTTCCATGAATCAGTATCTTTTCTTTTCTTTTTTTTTAAATCACCAAAAGAGTGATCAATTTTTTTGGAAGTCAACTGCCATTTTTTCCTATTAGTTTTATTTATGCTGATAGTGGAAAAATTAATGAATGAAAAAGAATACAGAACTATTTTCAGGGTTCAAAAAAAAAAAACAGAAAGGAAGCATTCAAGTCACAATCCCTTTCATCTTTTGCAGCTTACTGATCACAGACAGAAGGGAAAAATGTGGAACATATTCCAGATTTCCTACTTGACTCTCTTGTTTCAGTGCCAAGAGGAAAATAAGTAAAATATTATGTAAAATATTAAGCATTATGAGCCAAATATTCTTCAGGGGGGCTGGAGGAAAGACAGCCAAAAGAAAATGCTTTTCAATAGGGGTAATGATACTAACTTCCTTTCCAAAACACTTTGGAATACGTATCTCAAAAGTGAGAAGTAACTTTAAAAATTTAAAAAAGAAAAAGAAAAAATGAAAAAAAAAAAAAAATCCACTCAGCATTCTTACAAAACTGACTATTCAGCAGAAACTACAAACATGAAGGAAGCCAATTTCAGTCAAATTAACAAAGAATTAAACACCCTGAGTTTCAGAGATGAAGAAAGTGACGTGTTAATTACTAACCAGACTGCTTAGTCTTCCTTCTCTTCATATCACAAATATGACTCTTGGAGTTAAGCAAGCAGACACTTGTTCTCACTGGAGTTCACAATAAGCCAAGCGCAGGGCTCTGGGTAGCAAGTTTAGTTATGTCAATGCCATCTGATCTGTTTTCCTTGTCCCTGCAAACAGGCATCGGACAAGGATAGATAATTGTCACTGGGATGAAAATGTCTTGCATTTTAACAGTGAACAACAGGTATAAGAACTGAAATGTTAGAAGTCAGCAGGCAAACCAAACCACAAATTAATATTAAGTTTATTTATACAGTTGGTTAAGGTGATTATTTTTGTTTGTTTTTTTATATAATATAAATCAAATTCAAAATAGACATTGTGAGGCCAATTTACTTGATGCCAGGAAAACTTACAGGCTCAAGAAAAGAGAGGAAAAGGAGTTATCAGGATATTTGTTTTTCTTTTAATTTCATGTTTGCCTTTTGGAAATGAACAATACACAACTGCAATTCTTTCTGTCTATCATCCTTGGTTGATTACCTGTGGCATCCAGCAGAGATCATGAGAAAGGGATTTGAAGGAAGGTAGGTTAGTAGCTTTACATACTTATGCATAGAGGAAAATCTGTGTGCCCAGAGCCATGATATCAGCCATGAAGGTGATCAAGAGCAGTAGTGGATAAACTGATCTTCAATATTAGGAAGACTGGTGGACAGGTACATTAAAACCCAACATTGGGGAAGTGGCTTTGAAGAGGGATACAAAAAGGTTGGACTTGATACTATGGAAACCTCTAGAAAGTTTTTAAACCAGACATGATCTCCTCAATGGAAGGGACAAGGAAAATCAGTTTACATGCTATTGTGTACATGGATTATTTGGGTATGAGAGGAAGAGTGGCAGACGAAAAGATCAACATCTCTGCAAGACAGGTCAGAAGAAGGCAGTGTTCGAGGAATTAAATACCAACATCCAACATCCATCAAGAAAAAGTGACTTTTCCATCTCCTTAAAAATCCAGACAGACCCTTCTCTGTTTATTCCTTTTAGTCATGAACGGAGATGTGCAGATGCATCAGACTTTAAAACTGAGGTGTGGTTTATACCATACATATTGTTCAACATACACACATCACACAGACTTGCTAAAGAGCCTAATGAAGGAGTCAAAGTTTGAATACACATTTCCATAAATCATACTTAATCTTGGTAAGCAAAGTCCACTCTTTTTGAGGACTATCAAATTCTTTGGGTATTTTAACTTTGTATATTCAAATCAACAACTTCTAGAAAAATAGCAGTAGTATAGCTGTAGTTGTTATCCAGCAGAGCCAGACGTAATGCATGCAGGCAACACGAGAGCTCCCTGTGTGTCTTTGCCAATGTCTGAGCAGAGCAGGCCAAGCTGCAAGGAGATTCTGTGAAGTGGAAAAGCCCTTGGCCTTCAAGATCAGGTCAGCAAACGTATTATTGCTTGTTGATAAACAATGAGCCCTGATTTTGAGTCAGATCTCTTGAAACTGAAGTCTATGCAACACATGACATGTTTATGCACCCAGGCTAACCCAGAAAGCACAGCCTTAAAGATTTATTTCACTTTAATTTACATTCAACAAAATGTATCACAGACAGTTGCTACTTGTCTTTGCATTAGTGGAGGGACCTAAACCAGTAGAGCTTTATTCATAAGTTACTATTATTTAAGCTTGTTTGGGAACAGAGATAACTGTATCTTAACAATTTGTCAAGCAGAAAATTCCTACTCAGGCTAATAAATATTTCCAAAGAAGTGACCTGATCGTCCCTGTGGTCTATTGGCTACTTCTAAGAGATGTGAGAAAAGAAATTAAAAAGAGGACTGACAAACATCAGTCAGCTTCATTCTTGACATTGTAAAAAGGTGAATTCAGACGTATCATTTTCTCAAGGTGTCTTTTGATGAAAAATGTTTGAAAAACACTGTTCTGATGTAATCTACAATCTCATTTCTGGCTGCATTCTTTCTGGGATAAATGATAAAATCTTGCACGTTTAACACTGAGGAACTGAAAAGAAATTCCATAATCACTTTATGGAATTATCAGTCTCTATTTCTTGGATTTCTAAAAATGACATTATAATTCAGCATATCAAAAATTTATTAATTTGAAAAAAAATACTTTGACAAAGAAATAGGTAGTACTTTTGACTTTATTTCTTACTTCATTTTATCTGAAAAAACCTGTAGATTTTTAAGTGATATTTAAAAGAAATAAATGTATTCTTTTATGAACGCAATATTTTTGTATAAGGTGGTTGTCCTGGTTTCAGCCAGGATGGAGCTAGTTTTGTTTTCAGAAGCTACTGTGTTTTGGATTTAGTATGTGAAAAATGGTGCTAGTGCACTGCTGTTGTTGGTTGCTGCTAAATGATAAAGGACATTTTGCAGTTTCCCAAGTTTTGCTAGTGTGCAGATGCAAAAAATTGGGAGTGGCACAGCCAGAATAGTTGATCTAAATTGGCCAAAGAGAGTGTTCCATACAATAGATGTCATGCCCAGTACAGGTGAGGGTCAGCCATTG
>JMFS01031235.1:0-23560 GCA_000699545.1 Podiceps cristatus | reverse complement strand
TAGATGTAAGGAAGAAATTCTTTACAATTTCCCCACAAAGGGTGGTGAAGCACTGGAATGGGTTGCCCAGAGAGGTGGTGGATGCCCCATCCCTGGAAACATTCAAGCCCAGGTTGGACGGGGCTCTGAGCAACCCGATCTAGGTAGTGGTGTCCCTGCTCACTGCAGGGGGTTGGACTAGATGACCGCTAGCGGTCCCTTCCAACCCAAAACATTCTATGATTCTATTTTTTTTAAGAGCATAAAATCCAACTGCTACACTGTGATCTAGCCAGAAAAGCTGGAAGCTTTGTATGACTGTGTTACAAATTGGATTCTGGAAACCCAGCTAGGAGAGACCCACTGCAAAGGAGATTTCCAGCTTCAGATACCCTATGTGTGTTTATTGCAGTCTGTGTTCACTCTCTGGCTTGCAGATAAATTATCACTGACTGTGACAGAGACCAGGAATGTCAATGCTTTGTTACTGTATCAGCCTTGGTTTGGCTCACATTACAGAGCAGTAGCTGAACAGGCAAACAGAATTGTGCCCCAGGAGCACACCTGTTAACACTGCCGCTGCTGAAGGACATGGTACTCACAGGACCAGGCTAGATCTCATTGACCTCAAACTTAAACCCTTTCCCTCCACTGTGATCCCTGCAGGGCAGATGTGGGCTCCAGCTGCTCTGCTGCAGAGGGAGAGCCCTGTGTGCCAGCTGACCCTTGTGGGTGCTGGTGCATCCTCGCTGGAGCATCCTGCACTGGGGTGTGCAGTGCCGCGGTCTCTTCTCATGCCAGCATAGCTCTGGACTCCTTAGTAATATGACTATTTTTCTTGCACTTGATTTATGGTAGCTGCATTATTACTCAGATAAGAGCGCTGACCATATATTAAGTTATTGCTAATAAAGCTTAAGTAGGTAAGTACTAAAACCAATGTGTCGTGGCCAACTAAGGAGACATAAAGCATCACGAATCTGAAGCCATTACTGACTGCTGCCCTGGTTTGATATGTAAATGCTGAGTGTCTTTGCTTTTCTTAAGTTTAACTAATAGTTTAGTTGGAATTACAGGGCTGTGACATACACAAACTGCTGAATTTGGCATGTATTTGGCATGAAATTTGAACCACTTAATCCCTGGTAGTGGCTGTGAAAAGGTTTTCCTTGTGAAAGGTTGCTTAAAAAAAAAAAAAGTTGCTAAAATTTGAAGGGTTTGGTTTGTTTTTTAACTATGGGTAACTTTTGGATTCACTAGGATGGTAGTCTGCTATGAAATCTGTTTCTGCCAGAGCAGAAGTTTATTGAGGTTGGAAGTGGTCTCTCTGGAATGTTCTCTAACGCAGTCCCTGTTGCCTTTCAGTAACAATGCCCAGCCTGGCGATGCCTGTGGTGTGGTTGGGCTGGCTTTCAGCGGGCCCCAGATCCAGAGTGCCACTGTTTTGTTAGACCAGGATGTAGCCGATGAGAGGACAGCAGAAGCCGCCATGCAGCGTCTCAAAGCAGCAAACATCCCTGAGCATAACACCATTGGCTTCATGTTTGCGTGTGTTGGCAGAGGATATCGGCATTATAAAACCAAAAGGAATATGGAAGCAGATGCATTTAGGAAGTTTTTTCCAAACGTTCCCCTCTTTGGCTTTTTTGGACATGGGGAAATAGGATGTGATCGAATAGTTACTGGGAATTTCGTATTAAGAGAATGTAATGACATAAAGGATGACCTGCTTCATGGTTATACTACTGTTATGACTCTTATTCATCTTGGTTCAACTAAAGTAAGCCAAGTATAAATATGTTTTTAATGCTTCAGTGAGCTGTTTGTTTCATTCCAGAAAGCTGAGAAGTCTGGAAGAGTGGACATCTTGCAGTCAAAGCCCCTTCCAAAACGTAAACATCATTTTGGTAATATTGTTAAATCTTGTAGTTGGAATAGAGTTTAATATAATAGCTGAGAGAAAGCTTTGCATTTTGTGTAATCCCCTCGACACATCAGAACTGCAGGTAAATGATATTTGATGGTATTCTGCAATTGAAGAAAGCTTCTTTCTTCCAAATTGAGAATGGTTTTCACAAATGGCAGTTGGAGTCCAAATATAAATGTGTAAAAAGAAACAGTACTTTGATGTGCTCTATTTATGTATGTAAAACCGTCTAGAAAAAACTACTGATGCATACTGAAATACCGATTCATAAAATCCACCATTTCTTGGATTTTCTTTCGAGAGAGATGCACAGCCTGCCCAGAGTCCTATTTATGGAACTGAATGGTTTTACTAGAGAAAAAGAATGAAAATCTTTAGAGAAAAATAACAAAATGCTCATTAAATAAAGGTGATAATACATCAAAGTACTTTGCCTTCTATTCTTAGAGAAAAAGCTCTGATTTAAAGAGGTCTTGTCCAGTTACAAGCTCAACTTGTCTCACTGTCTTGAATTTTGTTTGTCTTAAACATCTGGTTTAGAATATCATCTGATACGTTGCATGTACTGGCAATTTCAGTCTTTGTGTCTTTAAATTTACACAATCTAAATGCACCCTTTGCCTTTTCTTGTACATTTCTCTTGTAGCGTGATGCTCTCTATTATAAACCTTTAAATCCAGAGTGCTAAAAATTAAGACTACCTGGTAATTCCTTTGAAAATTTTTTTGCTTTTCACTTTGAAATTGTTGGGCACGCAAGATCTGGTTCTGTTATAGAGAGCCTTTAAACAAGACTTGTGCTTAGACCAAGACAACTTGGTCTAATGAGCTACGGTATAGGCTTATCTGTCCTGAAAGTTAACTGTTGGTTTCAGTAGGTGCTGAGCACAGACAGCATTTTCCCATAGCTGTGTTGATGATGGTTTTTTTTCATTAGAAGACAGAGGATGAGCTGTGAACTCCCAGTGGCCTTCAAGGGATAGAAGCTTAGTAAGTGTAGTTGTGACTTGGGAAATGTTTAGTTACTGCATTTAGAAGGAAAGGTATTTGGAAAGAGAGTATGCTTGAATTTTAAGCAAAGCCTCGCAGTGGGAGGTGGATACATGTTTTCTCTTTTGAGCGTAACAGGAATGTTATGGTTTGGCCCCTTTCTGTCTGCATAAGCTTCATGTTTAACAGGAGACAAAACATTTCATTTCTGTAACGCAGACAGGATTCCTGTAGCTGTCAGCATGAGTTAGGGCTAGTCAGCACCGCTGCTGGCATAAGCCCATGAACTTAAACTTTTTGCTGTAGTAGAAGTAGATGAAGCGTGATCAACCTTGTGTCCTGAACTGCAGTGTAAACATGTCCAGAAGTGTCCGAAGAAGCAGGTGGTGAGCTCCAACGATGGTGCAGCACAACAGGCAATGAGAGTGTTGTGTGAAGGGACTATTAAGCGAGGTCTGAGTCTGCCCAGCCCTGTAGCTGTGGATGCTTAAGAGGGGAACATAGTACAGAAAAGATGTTGAGGTGGGAACCCCATGGACCTGCACTTGGAGTGCAGTCCTGCAGGGAGGAGCGATAGTTTTGCTGACAAAAGGTAAAAGACATTCTTTTCCCCCATTTTTAAATATGAATAATGTTCTGTTGCACACTTTTTCTTAATGTCTTTCAATTGAGTGAACTGTAGGATTCAAAAGTACAAAAAATAATAGGCAAGTGGTGTGATGTATAACCTCGTACTTGCCCAACCAAAACAGCAATTACCAAACATAAAACTCTTACTATTACTAAACTATAGGATGTTTCTATAACATGTAGTTGTAAGAAAGCAAGAGGAGCCAAATTATGCTGAACTGTCACAACCATGCTGCCAGGAAGCAATTTCAGTTAGAAACTGCTGAAAGAACAAGGCTTGTTTTAACAGATGAATGAGTCAGACTGAATCATGCCCCCTTGGCAGGGAACAGTAAACCAACCTATGCAAGTGATGCAGCCAAACTTTGACTTCCAGTGTGCAGCAGAGAAGGCTGGTAAGAATGTTTAACCTCAGACTGAATTTTGAAAAAAAACAAGTGGTTACATATGATTCTTAATTTTTAGTTAAAAGTCTACCTCAAAACTCAGTGGCAGTATCTCCTCTTAGTTTTATTTTTGTCATAAAAATGGTAACTTCTTTCTACTAGAAGTAACTCCGCAGTAGTGTTCATTAGCTTTCCTATAAGACATTAACTCAGCTATCAACGTAAGTTTTCTGAACCCCTACTGTCTGGCCAAATGAGAGGACAAGTTAAAAACTATTTGCCATTCAGTTTCTCGCTTAAATTTTACTCAGTGGAATAGTACAGGAAAATAAAGTTCGAGGTCTGGAAGTTTGCATAGTGAGAAGTTACAAAGATAGTAAACGTGTAAATTTAAATGGTCTATTGTATTCTAATCTCTGAGCACTCTGTGGACATTAAGAAAATAACTTTATTATTTTTTGGTGATTAAATTGTGGGGAAGATTTTTTTTTTTACTGAGTCTGGTGAATCTCTAAAATACACTCCATCTTAATACAGCAGTTGTATTTTATGCCACAAAAGCAAGTAAGATAAATGTTAATTCTAATTACCAAATTTCTTACTTGAAATTTTTCTTGTTCCTAAGCATGTTTCTCAGGCAGACACAGGCTCCAGAAGAGGCTGTTGTTTTGGAGGGGCTCTGGATTAGCCTTGAGGGTGTTCTGTCTAGCAAAGAGTCTCCTGAAATACAAGCTCAAAGATGTGCAGCGAGGTAAACCGAGCTCACTTCTGGTGGTGGCGGTGGTGTGCCTTGGTCCTGTAGCACAGTCTTAGGTCAGATACAAGTTCAAACACTGCAGGACCCTTGTGCTGATTATTTTATGCCTACCAGCATTTCATAACCATGTACGTTATTTTTCTAAACAGATAACACATACCTACAGTGAAAAACTAGAAACTTTTTTTCAAAGGACAGGCATAAGATAGGTTTGGATTATCTGGAAATGATATCACCTGGATTAGAATTAGACTGTTAGACTGTTAGAATTACTAGCAGAGAAATAGCTAATTGGATTTTTTTTTCATGTGCTTTGATAATTTTGGAGAAAAAATTCTATTCCCAAATCAACAGGATTTGCGCTTGTAAATGCTTTTTAAAAACAATTTATAAATTACCATCATTACATTTCACAGCTAGAACCTCACTGAGATTAGCAGGTAGCACAAACTTCTCAAAATAAATGTTTCAGAGTAATTCATATCACTGAATCAGTGGCAGTCATGTCACCTTTTCAGGACAAATTTTCACAGCTTTGTTAAAATAAGCTTGTTTTAGCTGAGTTGTCAGTATGGCAAGAGTGAGAGCAAACACTAATCCTCTCAAAACAGTAACTCTCCTAGAATCTCCAGAACTGGTGAAAATGACTGTATAGTTTGAAACAGCAGCAAATGCTGTGATGCAGAACGCACAACATCGATTCAAATTACAGAGCCCTGTTAAAAAAATACCACCAGTTCATGCTCAGCTACCTTTTTTCAGCCCATCATTTACCTGTACAAATGTTGTAGTCAAAATACCATTACATTGAGAGGATAATTTGAAAACAGTCTGTTCTAATGTACACTGAAAAAGGATGTTACACAAAGTGACATAGAGGTGCATTTAGAAGTGGTAGAAATTGCTTGTAGTTTTAATTTGGGGGTTAAATCCAGCAATATCTTATTTCAGGTTCTGCAGCAGCTGCAGGTTTTGTTTACATGCCTTTAGCTAGCTCTAGAAGTAATTCCCAGTTCCAAACACTGAACTTCGTGCCAACCTGCCTATCATCAGTATGTCACAAAATTGGTATTTGGTACTTTGCTATCAAGATACTGCTCCCTCACATTAGATACAGATTATGTTGAACAGGGTACATTCACAAGAAAAGCAAGAACAAACTTTGGATGAACACAAGCAGATGATGTTACAAGAACGAAGTTTTGGGGGTTTTAAACGTCTTTCGGCATGCACATTTGTGTTTTGTTGTTTGCTCATTTTCCCCCAAAGTGCAGGAAATACTGCAGTACTTCCTTGAAAGAAGCATCATTTTCACTGATCTTATTCACAAAAAGCAAGAAATTTATGTCTGGATTCTTTTGATTATTCTGTATAATCTGAGGTATAGGAATAGTCCATTTCTTCATTGATGTCAACAAAAAGGCATTCTATCTGAGAGAGGTACAGTGAACATATGCATCCTGGTAATGTAAGTAACATTGCCAGAGAATCATAACACAATTTACTGCTAGTTTTTTTCCCAAACTTAAACAGATAAGTCTTCATTAATGTTCCTGGGCTTGAATATGGTCAGAGCACAAGTGAAAACTCTTAGCCAAACTAATCCACAGTCTCTTCAGGTTTTACTGGAAATAGCTTGATATCCTTTAAATCTGAAAGGATGCTAAGTACCAAAGGAACGTAATCAAGGAGTTTGTTTTGGTTTGTTTTTTAATGTAGAAGAGTTGGGTGTCCCAGGTTAAATCCATAACCACCTTCAGCTCAAGCTCTCCCTCTCCCTGGGCAGACCATTCTAGGTACGTATCTCCTGATACAGAATTTGCTGAACACGTAACAGGAATTTTTAGCCTTTTAGGTAAGCTCCCTGCTTTCCCTTTCTACCTGGACACTGGTCAGTTTGGTAGCTCCTATTTAGAACACTCACAACAAAGCAGTGGCACAGACACCATTTCTGTGTTGGTAAATTCTCTCCCCCATTTCTTCTCTGCTGTCTGTTTTCATACAACCGAATCATACTATCAGAGCCCCCCTGCTGCTCTTTAAAAACTGCAGGGCCAGATGAAAAAAATTTTTTTAAGTGTAGTAAGTTGTGAATGGGTGACACAACATTGAAGGTACCTTTAAAATGGAAGTGCTACCAAATGGACTTCCCGTTGGTCATCTTCCTGCTTAATACTTAACAATAGTCAAAAGACTACGCAGCACAGGGAAATCTTGTTTTCTTTGAACAGCCATTTCTTCTCCTTTCATAGTACTTTGCCCCAGTGTGTGTAATGAAAAAAAAAAAAAAAAACCATACTGAGTAACATATAGGCAACCTCTTATTTAGGTCTATAAAGAGATTTCCTCCTAATGGCTGTCATTTCATTCTGCAAGTGATCAAAAGGTTTTTGCAACACGTTGTGAAGAGATCTTTACTACAAGATTTTGGAATGAAAACATGATCCTTGGGTATAAAAGAATTTTTGCCTTAACACTATAATAAATTGTTGTGTAATCATATTAATGGAGGTTCCTGGGAAATTAGTCTTTTTTCCCCTTTTCTTCCTTCCATAACCTTTCAACAGGTAGAGGAGTAATTTTAAAGACATGAGATCTTACATTTCATGAAAACAAGAGTGAAGCAGAGAAGAGAGACCTTACTACTCATCCCTGCATATACATGTAACACTCTTGCAGACTCCAGTGACTCCAACCACAAGATCTGATCCATTGAAACAGGTGTTTCCTTAGCTTTGTTGCTCACGGGACTACCTGCTTGGTTGTGTAAGCAAGCATTGCTAGAGAGTGTTGGACTATTTTATTAAGATATATGTAATATTGGCTACCCTGTACTTTCTGTGGCATTTGACCACCTTAAAATGAATTTGTAGCCTGCTCTCATTTTGACCTGAACGTCAAATTCACAAAGCTTGTGAACTGAAATGAATTTTAGAAGCTGAAATGTCTCAGATGCCACGGGCTTGAAGCAGTCTGAAACGCTAATAGGATTTCACTCAAAGATAACATTGTTTCATGAATCAACTTGTTTGCATTTGGTTTATTCATCCCCACTTTCTGTACAATTTGTTTCCCAAATAACGCAAACAAGATTGGTAACCATGAATAACTCTTCCATGTCTGTCTAGGAAGCTGAAAGGGTTCAAAGAGTTTATAGAGTACAACTTCAGTCCATTTATTTCTTACATCTTCTATTAATATTTCCTTCCCGAATTTCTTCTTAAGATGACCAGAAGCCTTTTCTTTCTTCAATGAAAACAGTATACTGAACGTTAACATTATTAAGTCTGACTTTCTCGTGATCAATAATAAATGGAAGTTACTTAACAGCAGTTGTCTCCGACTAATTTTCACAGAGGCTATGCAAAGTACTTCAGGTAATACTGTTTGTAATATAGCTGTCAGTACTGCTAGAACTCTCCTAAACTCTGTATTTAACAGTGGTATGTCCCAATGTGATGAAAAATCACTTCTATCTTTCCTAACCATTAAAACAATAAAATAAGGTTTGAAGTCCAGAAAATAACATAGAAAATGGGTTAATTTAGGGAGGAAGGGATCTTTTAGTGCTTTATGGAACTTAATTGGGAGCTTCTCTGGATCAGGTCTTCTACTTGATTTGGTGCCTTCAGATTCTTCCTTTAGATGTTGAGCTTTAACTTGGACTCTAACTTCTCTGACACGAGTCTTCAGAAGGAGGACTCTGTTTTGTTTTCTAGTAGCTATTTTAATACTTTTTTTTCTTTGACTTCTTACCTTAGATACTGTAACAGCATGTCTTTTCTTGTCCATTTTGCTGTACTTTTGTCTACATTGGTATAAAATACACACTATCTTTTCTGACACTAGAGCATGTAGTAGGCACCCTAGGAATAGAAGCTCATGCAACATTTTCTTTGCACCCAGGTTTTTTATTTCAGAGATAATAAATGTGCTTTCTACATTTTCTTCCCTTAATGTGCTTTCTGCATTTTCTTCCCTTTCAATTCCTGAAGTTTTCTCAGTTAACTTTCTCTTCAGTACAACCCTATAAATCCCATATAAATCCCTTATAAATGAGCTGCTAGGTAATGTGCCATTAAGGAAACATATCTGTTTTTTGCTGGTTTCAACCTCCAGTGCTAGAAATGAGTTGAAAAGAAAATTGTTCAGTTCACATTTTCTATGCCTCTGACTAACCAGACAGTCTCTTTGTGTTGTCAAGGCCAAAAGAGAGGTGGACCATGTCATTTGGCCTCTCTTTGTCTGAGTAAGAGAATCCTGCAGGGAACCAGATAGTGTTATATAATATACTGGTGTGATCAACAAATGGTTATGTGAATAAAACAAATAAATCTTTAGAGAGGGCAGCACTTGTTTAGCCAAGACATGTGGGTGGATAATATTTTGTGTCAGGAATGGACCTAATGAATGAAATTCCTGAGTTCTTGTGTATGGAATATCAACTAGAAAATTTAAGGTAAGGTTTAAATCTCCCTCGGTAGTGAGATTTTCAGAAGGTGGCAAGACAAAAATAAAACCATCAGGGAAGGTGTCTTGCTTAATATTAGGAACGTTTACCAAACAAAGTGTACATACTCTGCCTAGTAAACTTCTTTTAACCATTACCAATCTCTTTTCTTAATATTTTCTTTTAATTTGAATTAAGATCTTGTGCCAGGAAGCTGGCTGATACACTAGCAGTGGTACCTCATTCTCATGTTGTATTATTACTGGGGGGGAAAACAAACACACACCCAAAACAAACAACCAACAAAAAAACCACAACCAGTATTAGATGAAGTATTAGGTACTTTCCTACATCTGGTAAGTGTATCTGAAACAACTAAAATTCTGGACATGTATCAAGGCTATAAATTTTGAAACTATTGAATCAGGACAGTCCTCAACTCCTCTGGGGCAATCCTGCGAAAAAGGACAATCCTATCAAAAATCCATAGCACTACCTCATGCTAAAAATCCTCTGATTATCTTATACTCTCTGAGCAGTGAAAAAAAAAAGATTGTTTCATATTTCCCATGCAGTAAAACCCAAAATTATCTCATGCTTCTACCTGTGCATTATTGAAAACAGTAACTTGTCATGAAAAATCTCACAAAGTTCAAACATAAATTACAGTGATTATAGTGATTTCCTTATAATTGGATATACTGTTAAAAATACATAGAAACTCAGTCAGAGTTTTCTCCAACACATAAGCAAGCTTCCTATTTCAGTCTGCTTTCTTCTCTCATCTTGCTTACCACATCATCCTCTACAACTGTTGTATTCTTGGGGTTGCTTTCCCACCACTCAAAACAACAAAAGATTGTTTTCCCACCATTCTTCCACTGCTGTGCTTTACGCTGTTATTATTTCTGAAAAATAAACAAACCATGCTTTTAATTAAAGAAAACTTCCTCCCCTGCCTTCCTTATGGAGTCAAATTATTTAACTTTAAATGTACTCACTGTTGCAGCCATTGTTGCTTGTAGTCTCAACCAGGTTGGCACCATACTCTGAAGAATTTGTCCTTGCAAGGGAAACTTTCCTGACCATAAGAAACAAAAAAGAGACAATAGGGAGAGAAAAACAGGCAGGAACAGCGCTCAAAACTACATGGCTTCTCTCCTGAAGTTAATGTTCCTGTTTGATTTCTCAGGTCTTTATTACTGCAATGTTATTTAATTTATTGTTAACTCTCTTAGCATTTGGAAGTGAAATATCAATAATGTGATATTTTTTACACTCTCTTGAGGAGAAAGATTTTTCAGAGCTGATTTTTTTTCCCTTTCTTTTAATAGTAATTAGACATCTGCTCTCTTGAGAAGAGTCATGAGCTATTCTCCTTTCTGTCCAGTTTGTATCCTGTGGTGATATAACTCCTCCACAAAGTCTGTTGTCTTGGACAGCTTAAATGGCTTTATTCCTAGACCCTGTTGTTTTGGCTGTCTTGAGTTCCTGTTCATCAATATACATTTATCTTACAGGTAATTTGGCATTTCAACATGGACTTTTTTTTTAGTTTCCCCTAGGGTTTTTTCTGTTCCTCTAAGCTGTGTGTGTGACATCCAGGCATCTATACTGTCTTTTAATAAAAGCTGGCTTATGTGGAATCTATACTAATTGGCTATCTTTCTTCTTCCAGTAACGGTTGTACAACAAGTTTCTGGAGAAAGGAGGCCAGATGGATCTGTACTGACAGGTGAATTGCTTGTAGCAAAATATGCCATTTGTTACCTCAGTAACAATCTAATAGCAAGGATTTTTGCATGCTTTCCTCTTCCCCAGGTCAAAACAATAGGCTTTATCTGTACCACTTGTTGGCGGGGAGTGTGTGTATTTGTTTCAAGATAGAGTGGCTAGTTCTGGTTTTGCTCTACCTCCATACGCTCTGCTAACAAGTTATGCAGCTCCTGGGCCTAAAGCTGCACAGAAGACGACTCTGATCCAATGCAATTTTTTCAGTGTTAAATAACAAATCACTGTCATAAAAACAGTTCTGATTTTATATATATGAGAATAAATTTTATATTAACAATGTAAATATTTTACTATCTTTGCTAAAATACAATTGTTGGTGTGATGCCATATCTTCTAGTGAATCCCAATAGTTTTATCTGCTGAGCTTTTACAGGATTGTAGCAAGCAGAACTGAGCGTGCTCTTTAAAGATCGAGATTCTTTGACAGAGAAGCAATGTTTATTGCCTATGAAACACCACATTCCTGGAGAAAACTTGATTGCAAACTTAGGAAGCTAATGTACTGAACTGGTTTTCACATTAATTTTGGGTATGGACAGGACTGTTCTTATGAATTCCTACCACAGGGTATAAAATTGGTTTTCAGTACTCATCTCTGAGGAGTCAAGTTACTCACATTACTACCTAAATAATTAGAATAAATAATTATATTCTATCAACCTGAGACTGAGATTGCTCTACAGTAGCCCTTCTTTCAGCAGGTTCCAGCAACAGTGGAAGGTTTAACTCTAGACCACTGTTTATCTTTTCCAGTTCTAAGCTGCTTTTTTTCATCACTGGTCCTTGACCACTTCTCCTTCCTCCCTCCCCCTGTTCTCTGCTGTGCCTTTCACTCAGACCTTCAGTTCCTTTCCTCTGTCTTCACTTTGTTCTACTTTCCATCATTCTCACCCTCTAGCCATTTCAAATACTGTCTGTTTCTTCATTATCTTTGATTCTCTCTCCTCCTTCTCTTTGTAGGTTTGCTTTCACACACCGTACCATCTTGATGAATCCTAGTACATAATCAAATACAGCATGAAATCAGGTTAACAGCAGATTGTTGGTAGATCGGAAAAAATAAATCCTTGCTGATAAAAATGTGATGACTCAGCTAAGTATAAAGGGAGAATTATTTCCCACTGTTCACCCAGAGCTTTTCCTATGCAGTCCTTTTCTTTTATGGGTTACTTTCACCATTACTTAGGATTTGGTTTTATAAGCAGAGCAATGAAATCCTTTCTCTCCACCCTTGTATGCTGAATGGATTTCTTGGTAGGGTGCATTAAATGCACTTGCACGTGCCTGGTCCTGAAATCTGCCCCAAGCAGCCTGAGAGGAAGAAAACTTGGAAAGAAAGGGGGTACAAGTGATGTCAGGGACAAGAAAATAGAACACTGATTTCCTAAATTTTGAAAGATTTGATGTACAATTTTAGAAATTCAGTTTCTGTATCCTAAATTGCAATTAATATCTCCTTCTGCATCCCTCCAGATTACATTACTGTTTATACTAAAACTGCACTAGAATCCTCTGCTGAAAGAGCCACAGAAATGCTTACTAGCACACAGTATGAGTGGAAGGGGTGGGGAGGAACTCTGCTTTCTGATTGTGGATCAAACGTATTTATTAATAAAGCATAATAGTGGAAACTTGATAGCACAGTATTTCTCTTACCATTTTAAATCTAACACATCCTGTCAAGAGGGCACCTCAAGGATGATGCAAACTCTCAGCTAACCCTTACAAGCCCCAGTTTCCACCCTCTTCCAGAATGTTATGATACAGGTGGTAAATATCAAATTTTGGGAAAAAATGTAATATTAATGACAGCTGGTAGCAATAATCCTTGTTTATACAGTTGAAAAGAGGAGAGTAGATGAGAGCATCCACTTGAGACTCCTCTTGCATGTTGGTCACTTCAGTAAGAGATAATGACTTTCAGATGTACAGTGTTTCTTTTATAGATGAGTTATCTAGCAGAAGATGATTGTGCTAGGTCAGCCTTTGAAGTGTAAAGGTAAGACAAGACAATTTTTAGCCAGTTATGTACTTTTCTGTGTATAACAGAAGCTGATCATGATTTTATGGTATTTCCCCAGCTAGCCTGGTATGTAAGATAGGTTCAAGGGCAAGTATGTTAAGGCTGAGTTGCTGTCCTTGTTCTTTTGCTAATAAAGAGGCACTACTACTTGTTCTGCAGGTTAGGTAAAGCTTGAGTAAATTGATTTCCTATAAACAAATAGAGTAGTTGAGGTTCATCTTCCAACTGTCTAATAAGACTTGCACAGACCCATCATTGCTGTTATTCTAAGCTTCTGTACTTTGCAATGCAAGACTGACCATAAAACTCAGTAGGTTGTGTCTCCAGCCTTCCCCTAATTTTACTGTATGCAAGAAGAAAGGGATCTTTGTTAAAAGATTACCCTCTGAATTCTCTTCTCGATGAAGATACTTTTTTCCCCTTCTCAGATACAAGCTTTAAAAGTAAGCTTTTCTTCTTCTAAAGAAATATTCTCCATACCTCTATTAGACTTGAAAGACTTTTTCATTCATTAGTTAAAGATGTATTCTATTCTAATGACTTTATAGTAATTGGTAAATGTTCTTTAGTGAATGACTGCTGTGGCATTCCATTGCTAAGATAGGATTAATTTAAAATGACTAAGGCAGGGGGTATCCTCTACAACAAGGGTGTTTTGGTTTGGGTTTTTTTGTTGTTTTTTTGTTGGTTTTTTTTGGTTTTTTTAATACAAACTCTGTTTTATCAAATGCACGCTCTCTCGTCTAAATATATTCAGCTATGGGAAAAACTGGCATTCAGTGGGTTTCCATGACAGCAGTTGAGTTAAAACTAGACCAGCTATTCCAAAGGTCACTCATTGAAAGGCACTGATCAAAGAGGTTGATTTGGCAATGCGATTATGGGAGAGCAAAGAACAGAATTGCAAGAACCTTGGGTTATCATAACCAAGGAGAAATGCAGCATAGGAGTAATAGGAAGAGGCTGCAAGTCTGTGGTGGCTAAGAATTACAGGGGCTAGTAAGTTGCCTCATAAAGGCATAAATACATATTAATTGTATATGACAAAATGAGCTCTTAGAAAAAGTGCTGTACTCTAAAAACAAGAGGGGGGACATAGGAGGTGGACTTACATACAAAAATGCAGAGAGTAAGTGAAGACAGTAAGTGAGTTTGGTCGAGTTTGTGTTTGGTATTATGGCATCAAATAGACTCATCGACTTAATTCCAGCAACTGCTTATGTGTTTTCATTCAAAGTCCTAATATGCCTAAAATGCTAGCACTTGCTGTCTAGCACTGACGTTTTCATACTAATCAAACATGGATCATCCTGGATAAATGGGTTAGCCCCCTGATTTGTTCTAGATGTTAGTTAATAGACATCTACCTGGGATTATTCTTGAATTTGGTTCTTTCCTTAGTTTTCCTTTTTAAACCAGGAGCTATAAAAGGAATTGAAAGCTAATGGCACCAGTTGGTTTCGGCTGCCAGTTCAGTGCAGTGGAAGAATTCTGGATCCCTAAGCATTCTGGTAGTTTGCTTCTACTTCTCAATCCTTGGACAACTAAGTCAAAACTTGGTTGACTAATGTTTTAAAATGTTAGCACTAACTCTAGGTAGACTGTTAAATCTTTCCAGAAATGGGTATGCTACATGTATTTTTTTATGAAGCAACTATAAGTAATAGCTTAGAAAAGACATTGAGAAAACTACAAGCCAGGAAGTAAAATACTACAAGCAACAAGTTGAGAAATCCACATTAATTATGCTGAATAACCATACAAACCTTATGGATACATTCAATTCATTACATACTTTTACATTCAAATAATTTGTACATGATTACCAGGAGAAATTTCTACTTGATCAAGTAGCTTCAGCACTCTGAAGCACTTTTACCTGCAAAGGAAGTAGAATGCTCCAATTACAAGAACTCCTAGAAGAAGTAGTGAAGCCAGGAAAGCTGCAAACAGGTCACTTTTTGTTTGGGACTTGATGCTGGGCAGCAAAACTTCCTCACAACGGGCTCCTGTGTAATTCTCAATACACCTGGGAAACCAAGTTTTATTCTGATTAGATGGTAACTTGTCATCTAATACAAAAAGCACAAAGACTTATTTTGGTCTTAAGTGGGGAGAGAACTTGTTATGGCATAATTCAAGGTTTATATTTGCTTCACAGCAAGTTTTCTTATGGCATGTCCACTCACCTTGTATTTCTGGAACAAAGGGAATTGGGCATGTTGGACATAAAGCTTATATGCCGATCCATACTACTTTTATATATTCAACCTTATCTTTCTTAATAGATTCATTGGATTAGCAATATACTTCACAATGGTGTACTCTGCAGTTAAATCTGCCTCCTCCACTAGCAGATCTAATTCATTAAATCCACCTCTCTTTAGTGTTAACTACATCACTGCACTGGTTCTCATCTTACACTATGTACACTACATCAGTAGTCATGCTTTCTTTTCCCCCTTTCAAGTAACTTTCTAGCTTTCTTTGTGGAAGAGCTAGTACTGTCAGCTACATACATCAAGGAAATGGGAATTCATTGAGACACAGTACACCTTAAATTGCAAAAGTAGTTTATGCAGTGTAATAATTCCTGCCAGAATATGTTACCTGCTTGGTGAATGAACCTCAATGGAGACTCCTAGCTAGACGTCTTCTCTATTATGCTTAGTGTATGGAGCTTCTGAAAACTTCTGAAGAAAGGATTAAAATGAATACGGTATTTTACCATGGTAAAATGCTATATTTTATTAAAAATAAATAAAATGAATGGCTTAGTAATTCATATTGAGTCAAAAATAGAAAGGTTGAAGCTGAACTAACCTCCATTTCCCTTGTATTTTGCACTTATTCTGCTAAGTTTTCTTAAGGAATTTATTGCGTTACAGAAAATGGAAAGCACTTCATTCAATAACTGCATTCTGCATGTAGCTTTTATGTATATAAATTTGCTTCTCTGTATTACTAAAGATCTTGCTCCTTCTTGCCATTTCTGTCACTGAAGTCATATTAATCTGTGACATAAGCAATTTCAGGCTCCAGCTGAGAAAAATGGGCTGAACTCCGTAACATACTGGAAGTTCTCAACTGTCATTGGCAGCTGCAAGGTATAATTTCAGATGAGGGATAAGAAGGCAGAGTGGGGAGGAACTGCCAAAAAGGAAGGATGTCTAGCATATCTAAATAAGACAAATGGATTGCTGTAAGCATACCAACCATGCATGCTTGATGTGACCCCCAGAAGAGCTTCTGTAGATTACGGACCACTATTTCAGTACTACTGGTCTAAACTATTGCACAAAGAATTACTACTGTTTGTTTTAATTCTTTGCCTTTGGAAATAAAATGGAAGATTTAGACACTAGGAAAAAAATTATCATCATCATATATTAAAGCTGTGCAACTGATCAAACAGCTACCATTTAGTAAGGACAGTGTGTGACTTTGAAAAGTTACTGTGTTTGACTGCTGGGAGAAGGAAGGGTAGGCAGACTCCTCTGATTGCTGGAGAAAATGTTCTAGATATTTGCTGTAAGTATAGTGGCATTTCAGTGGCCTATTTCTGAAATACTGTAGAATACTTTAAGAATAGAAGTGTAGTTTGAGTGGGGCATTGTTCTCTAGCAAGTGAGAGAGAAATGCTTTGGAGAGCTGAATAGAATGACAGGGATAGAAAATGGAATATAAAGTTCATAGAAGTATTCTTGAATAGCAATGAAAACTGGAGAATAATGCAAGGCTGAAATGATATAGGAAGAAAAAATAAATAGGTTTTGGCATCTAATTATGGCTCATGGAAAAGTTCTAGAGAATGAGTGAAAAGGGAGTCAGTAGCCTAAAGAGAAAAAAGGAGGAGTAATGCAAGACAGTCATCCTAACTGAAGAGAGTTGCATATAGGATTAGGTAGGGTTAGAGAACTGTTGTGATATAGTAGAGTGAGTTGGTGCGAACAGCACATGGAAGCCATATTCACGTTCTGCCAAAGAGGATGGGGAAAGAATTGGGAATGTGATGACAGTGTAGCAAAAGGTCACTGAGATTGTAGCCACTTTCTACTAAAGAGAAAACAGAACCAGATGCTTAAGGTAGTCATAAGTCTTCAAAAGGAAAAGAGGCAAGAAGACTGTAAGGGAAAAACTATAGCCAATATGAATCCAAAGTTATAGCAAAAGGAAAAAGACCTATGCTAAAAAAGCACATATAAAACTTAAACATCCTGGATATAGAACCTATTAATTCTTCCTGGATGTAACAAAAACAAGTTTTAGAAATAAATTTTCCATGACTTGTGAGTTTGATAGTATCTCTTTAACTGTGTGCAATGGATTAGGGATTACAAAGCTACCCATACACTTTCTCAAGACTGACCTGTTGATACATTTGCTGCAAGTGATTCCATGCTATGTAGAAAATATTGTCGCATAACCTAAAAATGATGGAGGCTTTAATAGAAACAGGAAAATTGAGATGAGGTATCTCTTGGTTACATTTAAATAAACAAAATTATAGCTAATGTGGCCCTACCAACAAGCTCTGCTACAGTTAGGGCATTTCTGAAAATTGCAGTGTTCAGATATTGGCTTGTACAAGCTTTTATGAAGTCATCGGTGCTAATGTACAAACAGGTGAAGGACTATGTTAAATACAGAAGCAACTGATGCTTTAAGACAACCAAGAGAGGGAAAGGTTTCTACTGTAAATCCTTTCCTAAAATTGGTGGGAAAGAAACTAAGCAGACTTCAATAATTAGCCATGGAACTCATTCAGAAGATCTGCCTATCCTGTTGCGTTAGCAGAGCTCTAATAATTTCAGTGGCGTTACATACACAGTGACAGCAAGCAAGACAGAAAAGTAGTCTCTAACAAGCATGTGGGCTATGAACATAATCTAGGCTGATGGTATCTATACGGTGTCTTCTAGAGGTAGCTAGTCTTACTATAAACAGCCATGGAAGTCAGTAACAACTCATAGTTTATCTTATTTATAACGAATGCATAGAAGCAGAGCACAGGTCAAGCGTGTCACACTTGCAGTTGTCAATATGGCAGGCAACTGTGCTGCTGCACTTGAATGAATGAGTGCAAAAGACGGAGAAGTCTGCTGCTAGCCTTTGGTAAGAAGGAGTTACACTAATTAAGTCTTGTGGTCACTAGGCCAGGTGTTGCTGTTGCACAACATCTACATGGTGTTAGCCTGCCATTTCAGCACATGCTGACTGTTGGCTTTAAATGGTTCTACTATGTAGCATTCCAAAGTTGATTTATAAAATAGAAAAAAGGTCTTTCCTTCTCTAGGAAATTAGGATTTCTAATTCAATTGGAGTTGAAAGACAACAGCCTTCAAATGTTTGAGGAAAAGCTGTGAGACTAGAAACTCCCATTTTCAGATAGCATCCAGATTTCTGCTTTCCTAGATGCCTGCACATGCAGGCACACACACCCACACCTCTTGTCAGATGAGATGAGCCCGCCTTAACTGTTGTATACAAACTTACTATAGGAGATGTGCTGGAGATAAAACACTAACCTAATGTATGTAAAGAAATTCTCAGAGTCTTTCAACAGAAGATATTAAAACTACCTGCATCAACACAAGGTGGAAGGAAATAGACTGCATTAGATAGAATGTCAGGAGATGACCAGCGGGTCTGCAATTATATTGATCCTTTACAATGTGATCAGTCACTGAAATATAAGCATAACGGCCTCCAAGAACACAAGGCATTACAGCTGTCTGGTTTGTAGATGCACAGTGCAAATGATCTACTGCCTGTCTGATTTAGGTAAGAAGGTAAGACTTCTTTCTATTCCAGATCTAAGGTGGGCATCATAAGCAACTATCTGGCAGACTTGAAAAATGGAAGTAGGATTTGAGTCAAATCTGCACACAGACTCCCATTGCCTAGTATTACACTGTAAGAGCCTTGACTTTAGTTTTACTTTAGTCTTCCTTTAGTCAGGAAAAACCTGGATGCTTCTTGGTATACAAATTACTTGCATGTAAATACAAAGCAGCAAAAGACAGCTGGAACATTGTCTGGTTGTCAATGCAATTCAGGTTACATGGCTGATTCGATACATTCAGAATCACCATAATCTTCAGTCTGTAGCAGGCTCTTAAAAGTTGTCCTAATCCATATACTATAAGGGCCTCTAGGAAGTATGAAAAAGAATTTAAAGCCAAAGTCAATAAGCAATAGCAAAGTTAATTGGAAGCCCTAAGCATCTTTTTAAAAAGTTTTGTGCTCAGAGGAGCTGCAAAACTATTACTCTGAAGCTGTTTTCGTAGAGAATAAAATAAAAATCATGCTACTGCTGGAGAGAAGTTGGAACACTGGGTTATTTTGCCCTAGAACTCCCTTAGCTATGTGTTTATATACCAAGCTTTACCATATCTGGCAGTGATATTAATTCTGATCATGATTACTTTTCAAACATTGCATTTTATATCTTATGTCCCATTAAAAACAAATCTTAATTATTGACTTTTTGGGGGGAGGCTATGCTTTTGGTGTGTGTTCTAACTTCTGTTCCTACCTTTCAAGCTAAAAGCAGAATTTAAAAATACTAATTGGACACTGTTTTCAGTATGCAAAAGTATGGCTTTGGAGGCAGAGAAAGAAGAAAAGCTCAGGTGAGTGGGAAGCCCTTGCTAGCAACTTGCACCATGTATATTCTGAAGGCTTATGGCACAGTAAGTATATCACTCGTGGGGTCACTTGAAAAAGAGAATGAAGGACCCATCTCAGAGAAGGAACCAGAGAAGGATGGGGTATACAGAAAGTTATAGAAGGAATTTGCATGGTATTTATTGGGTTAGTATAGGAAAGGTGGAGGAGAGATGGGATTACGGTAGAAGCAAAGCAGAAATATTCTTTAACCATACACAGGAATTTCAGGGAGGAGATTTCTGAGGTCTGCCACTGTCCCTTGCAGTATTTAGCCTGAACACACAGTCCTCTGCACAATATGATCCCTTCCTCAAAAGGAGAGCATTCGCTATTAATTTCTGCTTGTACTGCCCTCAGAAGCAGAGCTGTATTTGTGTGGTCTTACACCATCTGTATTTTCACAGAAAGAAGGCTCTCATCTGTATTTTGCTGAAATACAGAAAGAAGGTTCTCAGAAATCTGCCATGTGCAAGACAAAATGGAAATACCAGAGCTTCCCCTCAGACAACAAAATCTTAATTCTGCACTGCATTAATTAATGATTATGGGACAGCTGTGCATCAGGTGCTGAGACAAACAGCTTTCAGCCTTATGTTTTATGATACACCTGAGGCAGCTGCTTTTCCATCCTTCTCCATTCTGCTGCATGTTTATTTAGTACATTTGAACATTCCTGAGTTTGAAGCTCGTCTTGTTTATGGTGACAGGTGTGCCTTTTGCTGCTGAGAACATTAACTCATTGTTAGGAAAGGAATGAGCACCTGAGCAACTTCATGTTTTGACACACATCAGGTGTATTTAAAGTCTGCTAATGTTGCACAGGGGAGGGGGGAGTCTAATAATGTTTTGTTTCTATTAAATCTCTGCCCTGTATATATATCCATTTCGGAATGGTAAAAATAACTGAAATTCCAAAAGTAAACAGTGGGTTTTAATTTCTTAGCATGCTACAAAATACGTAATTCTAAAGAATTATGTAATTTTCCTAGTTACATTGTGAAATTACTTCCAATAATGTTGCATCAGGTGATCTGGCCTATGTTTAGCACAACACATTTTTGTAAATAAGTAGCATGTCAAGGCAAATGTATTTTAAGGTATTTTTACAGTTTGTCAGTCTGTTCGTGCTCCATTTTCCCCTTTTAATCAGTGCTGTACTAAAGATCATTCAGCCTTTGATTCTAAAATGGATTCAATTTTTCTGTTGGTGGGAGGTGGTCATTTGAGAACACGTGGAAGGTTTAGGTGGGATTTGGCAGAAACCTGCATCAAAGAAACTTTGTGCAACTGTGTGGTGATACCAGTCTTGAAGTTCCAAAGCACCAACTATTTTTCTGATTTCTGCTGAATAGCGATGCATTTTTTTCCTGTTGTTTCTATTCACATCACTGCTGATTACTACGATATCTGTGTGTAAACAAAACCTTTCTCATCTATAATTAGCCTTCTCTGATTAAGGAACATGCTTAGAATGAGGACATGCTTAAATAGAATGCTTCTGTTTAAACCCATATAACTTCATAATCAACAACTAGATATAGAAGAAAAATACTTGACAATTTAAATGCAATAAGATTGCCTGAGTAGAACTGAAATGCTCTTAGGATGTTACTTTTCTGCTTCAGCAGATTATAAAATCCTCTAGTACCTGAATTACAAATGACTTCATTTGGAGCCCTTTTAAAGTGGAAATTATCTACACTGACTAGCTTGTGCTCCTGAAGAATTAATTGTTCTGAGTATTTGTTACTTCATATTTAGTTACTGCATCAAATAGACCTTCCTCATTACACAGTCTAGCAATAGTTGAGAGGGTGCTTTGAAACCATGTAACTGATGCTGTTTAGTATAACCATTCTTTTTTTCATTTAAGTATTTTAATATCAATAATATGGGATTCCTTCTAGGAAAAAAAAATGCGTATTTCAACATGGTTTACTTTTTGTGTGTGTAGTTTTCATTTCACATAGCATAAGCTTGCAAGGTTATAGAATCATAGAAAGGTTTGGGTTGGAAGGGACCTTAAAGATCATCTAGTTCCACTCCCCCACCACCACGGGCAGGGACAGCTTCCGCTAGACCAGGCTGCTCAGAGCCCTGTCCAACCTGGCCTTGAACACTGCCAGGGTTGGGGAAGCCACAGCTGCTCTGGGCAACCTGTGCCTCACCACTGTCAGAGTGAAGAATTTCTTCCTTCAATCTCATCTAAATCTCCCCTCTTTCAGTTTAAAGCCATCACCCCTTATCCTATCGCTACAGGGCCTTCTCAAAAGTTCCTCTCTAGCTTTCTTGTAGGTCCCCTTTAGGTACTGGAAGGCTGCTCAAAGGTCTCCCTGGGGCCTTCTCTTCTCGAGGCTGAACACCACCAACTCTCTCAGCCTGTCTTCACAGGGGAGGTGCTCCAGCCCTCAGATCATCTCTGTGGCCTCCTCTGGACCAGGTCCAACAGGTCCATGTCCTTCTTGTGTTGGGGTTCCCCAGAGCTGTAGGCAGCACTGAAGGTGGGGTCTCACCAGAGCAGAGCAGAGGGGGAAAATCCCCTCCATCGACCTGCTGGCCATGCTCCTTTTGATGCAGCCCCTGATATGGCTGGCTTTGCCGGGTCATGTTGAGCTTCTCATCAACTGATGCCACCCTCTTCTCAGAGCTGCTCTCAATACATTCTCTGCCCAGCCTTTGTGCTCAGGATTGCCCCGAGGTGTGCACAGGACCTTGTGTTTGGCCTTGTTGAATTTCATGAGGTTCGCACGGGCCCCCCTCTCAAGCCTGTCCAGCTCTGTCTGGATGGCATCCCTTCCCTTCTGCATGTTGACCGCACCACACAGGTTGGTGTCGTCAGCAAACTTGCTGAGGGTGCACTCCATCCCACTGTCTGTGCAATCGACAAAGATGTTAAACTGCGCCAGTCCCAATACCAACCCCTGAGGAATGCCACTCATCACTGGTCTCCACTTGGACATTGAGCCATAGCAGTTAGAATCAAACAGCATCATACAGCACTTCTGAGCTTTATCCTCACTTCTGGATCTTATTCATGACTTTGGACAATTCGCTTGATGACAGTGATACGCTATGTATATTTTTCAATGAACATTTACCACAAAATTGCCTCTTCTCTCTTCATCTACTAGATGGGTTTACATGCTTGAGTGTAAATTTGTCCCAAACAAAAGAAATACTTCAATTGGGCACCTTAGAAAAGATTTTGTTTCCTTCTTCAACAGTTTCATCCAGTTATCATTAGTTATAGCTCAAGTCAGAAGAGGGAGCAGAAGTTGCCATGGAAGAAAAAAAGGTAATATACTTAAGTGTATGTAATAGGTGTCTGAATGCCTATTATTAGGTTAATGCTTATTATTAGGTTAAGTAAACACATTAAATGAACCATAATTTATTCTGATGAATGATAACTCAGAATTAGTAAATGCAGAACGATGAAAAATTAGAATTTTGTCATCTTATGTCTTGGTAAATGAGAAAATAAAAGTATAGGGCTGTATTTATGAAGGAAACGTATCCACATGGAAAAATAGGTGTCTTGGTTTCAGCCAGGACAGATCTAGTTTTGTTTCCAGCAGCTACTGTGCTTTGGATTTTGTATGTGAAAAATGGTGATAGGATGTTGCTGCTCTTTGTTGCTGCTGAGCCATCAAGGACATTTTGCAGTTTCCCAAGTTTTGATAACGTGCAGGTGCAAAAACCTGGGAGGGGTATGGCCAGAACAGTTGATCTAACCCAGCCAAAGAGACCATAGACATCATGCCCTGTATAAGTGAGGGTCAGCCATTGCCCCCTCGCTCTGGTTCTTTGTTCGGTTTGCTTTCTGTTCATGTTCCCTCGTTACCTTATTTTTGTTTTATTTCACTCAGGCCTGCTTGTTCATCTGTGTGTTCCCTCACTCACTCTCTCTGGAACTTGTTCTGCTGTAGGGGAATATCCCTGCTCCCTGGCTG